>JAPKLY010000010.1:16272-91022 GCA_026898435.1 Prunella vulgaris
TCAATCTATATAGTTGTTTGATTGTCAATGTTCATTTTTTTTTATAGAGGTGCTAGCGAAGAGACCACAAATATGTTTATAGCAACAACCAACCTTCTCACCTATCTTTCAACTTATTTAGTCTCAATGATGATCATCCTATCAATCTAAAATGTAGCACAATTGATTGAAGCCCGAGATCAATGTCATACATGAGCTAATGAGCAACATTATAATATAAGTAAGTCCAACAAACTAACACAAGGGTCATGGCCTACAAAAAGTTTGTTGTGGTCAAAAGAATAGTGCTCGATTTGCTCTGTAGAAAGAGTTATTTGTAAGTATTTGGCCTTACAGTAAATATTTATATTCTTATTTCAATTAATATGCAAAAGAGTTTGAGAAAATTTAAGTTGTCTTCGTCTCATTTTGAGCGACACTTAAATTCTAAAATTAATTATCAAATTTATTTAGTAGACATTTATTGAATCATTTAGAGCCATATCTCCTACTCAATCAATGTTTTCTTCAAGTGCATAATTTTAACAAGTGTCAATACAAGTCTTCAATTTGAAATATCTCAATTTAGGGTTAGGTTTTCGATTTTTCCTCTTCATTCAAGGAATAAATTAATTTTCTCGTCTCAATTTAATGAAAACATTTTTTTTTAAATACATACAAGTTGACAACAAATAAAATATGCACTTATATATTTTTTTATTATCTCATGTATGACTAAGTGTTGTTAATGAATTCAACCATTAATGTAATTAGAGTTATTGTGGGTGTAGGGGATCCTAACAACTAATCAAAAATGTTAATAATTGGGGGACTTATACGAGAATGTAAGTACACAGGTGGTTGTCAAGTATGCATGTGCAGAACTTGGAATATAATGGTGATTTTTCCAAATCTCTCATTCATGAGCATTAAATGATTTTATTTATAGGTACATGACAACAAGCTTGGTATTCCCAAGGTAACTCACTGAACTAAGGCATTTAACGTGATTGAGTGGATACAAATTAGCCGCCAAAGTCTTTGAGGGTAGGGCTGGTTGCTCAATGGTAGGGGTGTGCATAATTCGGTTATTAACCAAAAACCTAACCGAAACCGAACTGAATTATGAATTTGGTTTGGTTACCGAAATATTCGGTTCGGTTTCGGTTATTAATTTTTTAGTATTTCGGTTTTCAGTTCGGTTCGGTTAATAACCGTAATTATTTCGGTTAACCGAAATTCGAACCGAAATTATTATATATTTAATAAATATTAATATATATATATTTGATAAATAATATTTATATTTAATAAATAAATAATAAAAAATAGAAAACATAAACCTACATGTGCTGTGCATTTTTTGAAAACAAATTAACATTTCCAAACCCTAAGGGTACGTTTGTTTTAGGATTAAGGGGGTCGTGGGAAGTCATGACTTTGAAATCCTGAGATGTGAAAATCTTGATGAATAGTAAAAGTGTGTGTTTGTTTTGGGATTTTAGTAGGGTAGGATGTTACTTTATGTCAAATCAAAGTGTAATAATGATTGGTTTTATAGGTATAATAATAGGTATAATATGTATTTTATGAGTGTAGTGTTGGAAAGAGTAATAATAGGTTTAATAGTTATTTTTAGGTGTGGATTGAGTTTGGGACGTGAAATCCGGATGTTACATCCCAAACTCGTGTAGAGACGTGATCGCAAAGTCCTACGTCCATCCGTGGTAGTCCCAAAACAAACATACCCTAACTCCCTAAGCAGCAACCGACAACTCCTCGCCTCCTCCATCAATCTACCCCTCCGGCCTCCAAGGCACCTGACCGCCGCCCACCTGCGACACCCGATCCGCCTCCCGCCCGACGCGGCGCTGCCTTCAGCCGGACGTGACAACGCGGCGGCGCCTTCATCCCGACGCAGCGACACGGCGGCGCCTTCATCCCGATGCAGTGACACGGCTACGCCTCCATCTTCCTTTAAGCCACCACTTCCACGCCTTACTCCAAGTCCAATGGCAACAGTAAGATATTGTTATTTTTACTAGAGAATGTGAGATTATTTTGATGATTATAGAGATATGGTTGCTTGATTTCTGCAAATTGAAAAGTGATGGGGTGGTTGAGAGTTGTGTGAAGGTGAAGCCATCCACGTCTCCCCCTTTGCCTTTACCTGGTCAAAGTGCTTGACCAATTTTTATCCTGCACCAAATGAAATATCAGACTTGAATTTCCACAATTTTCAATGGCAATTGGGCCTGACAATTATTTTCCATGTATGGGCCTTAAAAATCAACACAAATCATGGGCCAAAATGTGTAACAAAATTTCGGTTATTTGGACAAAATTTCGGTCTTTTGGACAAAATAATAAAATTTTGGTTTGGTTCGGTTTTTACCGAAACCGAACCGAAATATTCGGTTCGATTTCTATTTGGTTTTATATACATTCTGTTCGGTTTCGGTTTCTTTTACCTTAATTCGGTTCGGTTTTTTATTTTCATAATTCGGTTCGGTTCGGTAACCGAACCGACCGTTGCACACCCCTACTCAATGGGGACTAACAACTCAGCTCAAGTACAAATCATTTGGCCAATTTAGGCTTGATTTACTATAAACTAAGGTACTAACTACATGCTTCAAGATCGGTGGTCGTCTTATAACTTTTTGACCGTGGATTTCGGACTTGATGTGAGCCACTTTCTTTTGATGTCTGATGCGGACTCCGCTTGATGTCGTCCTGGGTGCGCTCGGGGCTTCTTGCGGCATTGCATTTGATCTTGGCAACATCAACATTGTTCAGGAGCTTGAATGTTAAGTCCTTCCTCCGGTTCTTAGTCCTTGAGGGTTGGGCCAACCATAATTTGGTTTGGCTTTAAGCCCATAATAAGTTGTGCTATAACAACTAATATAAATCAAACCTTGAATTGAGAAAAATAAAAGCATAATGAAAATACTAAAAGATAAAATAATTGATAATGATAAAAATAAATATTAACCTAACATTAAGTTACATTTTGAAAAACATTTATATATTTTGTATTTTTTCTAATAAGAGATTGTAGTTTATCCAAATGATCTATAAGCAGATGTTAAATAGATGATCTTAATTTAAATAAATATATATCTTATGTCACGATATATTCTTAGAGTATGGCTAAATATATTGATTTAAATGAACCACCAATATTAGTCATTAATAAGTAATGGAATTTAGAGCCCCACATTACATAAAGGCTGAGAAAAGTGCCTTTATTTGTGTTTTTTCATATTAAATATATAATATTTTATTATTAAGAATAACGATATTTTTACGTTCAAATTGTCTCATATTAAAATAATATTTATAAATTAAGTGAACTATACATATCATCAATTAGTTTTGATGAGGTTTTACTTGAAAAGAACTCATCTCATGTATGAAATGTACTTTGTAATTTTTTTTTTCAAATTTATTTCAAGAATATCACGTTTGAAATATAAAATTACACCAATTCACAATTTGTACATTATATCATGACGAGTCAATACTCAAGCAGAACAAATAGTCGATCTAAATAAGCTCATACTCATCTATTCTATCAATTCAAACACTTGAAAAAATTGAATTTGTTACTTTATTTAAATTATTCAATACTTAGAGCTATTTATCATATAAAAACTCAATTTCAAGAACTTTAGTTAATGATTAGCTGGTTTTGGATGAATTTGAAATAATAATACTCTACAAGATTCAAAAAATTACTACCTCCGTTCCAGAAAAGTTTGCGGTACTTTCCTGGGCACATGTTTTAAGAAAAAGTGTAATGAGTAGAATGTGTATGATGTAGATTGTGAGGTAAAGATTTTAAATGTGGAGATTTAAATGAATATTTCCATTTTTGGAGTATACAAACTTTTGTGGGACAAACTAAAAAGGAAAGTATGCAAACTTTTGTGGGACAGAGGTATTATTATAATAAGCAACTCAATAATTTATTACAACCTTGACACTAATACATTAGGAAAACATATACTCCCTCCGTCCACGATAAATGGTCCATGTTGCCTTAAATGACCGTCCACAATAAATTGTCTATTTACCTAAAATGGAAAATTTACAATCATTATTTTCATTTTTTATACACATATACTCACTTTTACACATCACATCAAATACTTTTTTAATAATTAAATTTTTTTTTATACTAATACACTTAGGGGGGTGTATTGGATTAGGATTTTAAAAGACTTTTTTAGCTGAAAAAAATCCTGCAGATTTTAAAGATTTTGTAGGATTTTGGTGACTTTTAAGATTTTGCAGGATTTTGTAAGACTTTTAAAATAAGGATTTTAATGGATTCTATAGGACTTTGTAGACTTTGCAGAATTTCATGGATTTGTGACATACAATAAAAATTCAAAATTTTTCATACCTTCAAATTAAAAAAAAAAAAAGAAAAAGTTAAAGACAAAAACAATCATAATATCATGTCCTTTTAAATAGCATTACTCCACATATTCATAGCTATACTAGTCCTCCAAACATTAGCGTCATGTCGTTCTTGCTCTTGAGTTTGAATGATAGACTCAAAATCACGGTCTTCATTAACTGGTAATGTTGAAGATGAATGTTCGTCCACCGATTCAATTGGAAATTCATCAGAATGACATTCTTTGCGAATAGTTATGTAGAGCTGCACATGCTAATATTATCAATATAAAAAAGTATCGAAATTGAATAATCAAAGCAACCAAAGTAAAATATAACAAAACTCAAATACCGTAAAAAAATATTATCAATATAAAAATATTACCTAATGACATATGTAATATATAATATTAGTATTATAATAATACTATATAAAAATAAAGATTTATCTTGTATATAAGTTAGGATGAACAATATCATTTTTTAATACTATTTAATGATTAATTATTAATTATTTTTATTTATTCTAGTATATATGTATATATAATATTATATTACTCTTCGTCACTGTAATTATTTTATCGTTGATGTTATAAATGTAGAGATGAAATTATAAGGTTAAAACTATTTTAGGTCTTAAAAATATATAATTATATATAAATCAATTTGGGGATAAATAAAGTAATTAATTAAAAAAGTCCACCGAAATCCTAGAGGTTTTGATGGGATTGTTGGTATTTATAAAATACACTAAAGAATCCATCAAAATCCATCAAACCCAACAATCCTTTAAAATCCTTATATTTTTTAATACCAGTGGATTGTTTTTAAGTCTTTTAAAATCCTGATTGAATACCAATGGATTATTTTTAAATCCTTTAAAATCCTGATTGAATACCAACAGACTTTTTTATAAGAAAAAAGTCCTTTAAAATCCCACGAAATCTTAAACGAATACACCCCTTACTTTTACACATCAATATCTATTTTTCTTAATAATCGTGCACAATAAAAATAGTTCAATTTTCATGGATGGAGGGAGTAATAATTTTAACCATCATTTGCCAGATAAAATTATCAACACCCCATTAATTAATTAATTAAAACGAGACACTAAGAGCTCATTTGGTTCGTAAGATAAAAGTATCTATCCGCCAAAAATATGCATGTTTTTTGCGGATAAATACTTTTATCTTATGAACCAAATGAGGCCTAAGCCTATATACAGTACGAGACCAAATTAACTTGGCGTGCGTCACATCATGCAAAAGTTTTTTTTGAAAAAAATAGCTCTCACCAATCTATCTAACAAGAGAATTTAAACAAAAACAATGAAAAATATGAATGATATTTTTGCCTTAGAAAACTCGACCAAAGTATAATTTGCCTGGATGTACAGTGCTACAGCTGGATCTTCACTGCCTTTTTTCACTTTCCCAGCTTTAAAGTTTTCCTTTACTCCGGGGGTCGGAAGACCGCTGTCTTGACGCCTTATTGACGTTGTGGGAGAAGAAATCCTTCAAAACGACTTCGTTTTTGTCGCCCGTGTATCTATCAAGAAGCGGAATCTCCTCTTCTCTTTCCGAGTCAAAACCAACTCAACCCACCTTTTTTGACTCAAATCAATTCGGCCAACAGTTGGTGTCATAAGGGAAGGGATTGGAGGAATCTGTATCCCGCTAAATCTTGGATCTTTTCTGATCTTGCTTGGGACTGTGTTTCATGAGCTGAAAGGAAGTTGGGCTTCAAGGAGGAAGTTGCTATGCTCTAGTCTAGGGTTTTGATTTCTGGGGTTCGGGAAAATTGAAAACTTGCACAAGGTTTCTTGAGGTGGATAGTTGATAGACAATTGAGCAAGATGATGATATCAAGGGGTTTATTCGGGTGGTCACCACCGCACATACAGCCGCTGACGCCGGTGTCTGAAGTGTCGGAGCCGCCGGAGTCGCCCTCGCCGTACACGGATATGGGCACCGGAGAAGCGGAGCCGGTGGAGTTGGAGGAGGAGATCGACGCTGAGAATGAGGAGATGGAGCCTCCTCCGGCGGCCGTGCCCTTCTCTAGACTGTTTGCCTGTGCCGACCGTCTCGACTGGGCTCTAATGTTCGTCGGATCTCTGGCTGCTGCCGCCCATGGCACTGCTCTCGTTGTCTACTTGCATTACTTTGCTAAAATTGTACACCTGCTTAATTCAGAAACAGAATCTAGTGATGTGCAATTTGATAGGTTCACTGAGGTACTTCTAAATAACAACGTATCTATATTTTGCTTAAAACCCTGGTATTGTATCTTTTTTTAGTTGAATTTATGCTATGATGATTGGGTTCTATGGTGGAGTTTAGAGCTCCATTGTTTCACTGAGTAATCCAGAAATCCGTGTTCAGCTTTTATGCGTTGGCGTAACAGGCACTATCATGACTAGATTATGTAGGATTATTGGCTGGTGAATTGTTTATCTTACTGCTCTCGATCATCGTAGTGTATCTGTTTGTATATTGGATTAAAACTGTGATGATCTGTGTGAAGGTTTTTCTTTTAGCATTTATCTCAGATTTGGAAATTTGCTACAAAAGCTCTGTTATACTTTCGAAAGTAATGTTATCGACTTATCGAATGAGTTGGATAACTAGGGTACCGGATATTGGACTTACCTTTATATGATTGAAGCTTAACTATCAGCTATTCAAGTGATGAAGATGATATAAATATGTAAGAGTTCGACAAAAGCTTAATGATTTTTTGCTCTCCAGTCAAGTTGACATGTGCAAGCAAATTTGAGGCCAAATCCACTTTGTCCATTCATGCCAAAATCATTTTGAGTCTTATGCCAGAGCCCATTTATGTAGGTTGATGGTTGTCAATTATTGGTATTTAAACAGAGGATGTCATGAAATTTTTGATGGGCTAGATTGTTTTGATCTTTTTAGCCATGACACTCATAGAGAATGGAATGGATGGCTTCATTTGGTAGTAGGTGGAAGTAGTGTTATTCTTTAATGGATTATAATTTTCTTATTTTATGTATGATGTGCATAAGCATAAGGCTTATTAGGAGTCTCTCTATCTCCCAAATTGATGTGAATCCTATCATATTTCTCTTGGCATTGACTATGAGTTGAGTGTGTGTTGTGTTTGACTGTTTGTGCTGCTTGCTTATTTGCTCTTTATGTTCTCCTTCATTAAGTGTTGCAGCTGGCTTGTGAAAGATAGTGGTCCTTCTTGATAATTGAAGCTCAATTTTGCCATAGTAATCTTTGCATGTCTTGAAACTAATTTGACTCTATTCAACACTGGAAACTTGTCCTGGTTGTTGAGCTTGTGGCATAAGAAGATTACTGTTATGTTGTAGCTGGCTTGTAAAATATAGTGGTCCCACCTGAGGGTTGGAGCTCAATTATGAGGAGATTGGCTAGTAATCCTTGATTGCATAGGAAACTAATTTGACCCTATTCAACAGTGGACAATTTTCTAGGTTGTTGAGCTTATGACATAAGAAGGCCAGTTCACTAATTGGCCGGTCCCATCTCTGAAATGGATTGGAATAGGTCTGTGGCTGTTTTAGAGGTTTGGTTGGACTGGTTTGCTGCACTACTTTGAAAAGAGAAAAGATTTTTATTTGAAATCCACTTTTGAGGGGATTATTATTCAGGAACATTGATGGGAAAGTCTGTAAATAAGGAATGAAGTATATAATGCATTCAACATCAGTTGGAAGACATAGTATGAGCTAATGTTAATATTGCCTTTATATTTATACATATATATATATATATATATATATATTTAATTATATATTTTTTGTTCTTGGCATGGATTGTCTTTATATGTTATTCTGCTTAAAAAAGTGTATTTCTGCCAGATGTTGAGGGGTGAAATCAATTATTTCAATTATAACCTTGAGTTGTGGCTTTGATGAGAATGAAGATTAATTATTTCTCTAGGAGTCTATTTTTTAAATCTAATATTCTTTTGGAATTCCTGCAGCTTGCATTAACCATTGTTTATATCGCTGTGGGAGTTTTTGTCGCTGCTTGGATTGGTAAGCTTGTATTTGTTTATGCTTATACGCCATCTGCTATTTCCATATAATTATTTTGCTGCCGTTGTTAAGCCAATTCTTTTGACCATTTCAACTTATCGTTCTGGTTACAGAGGTCTCATGTTGGATACTTACCGGGGAGCGTCAGACAGCTGTGATTAGGTCAAGTTATGTTCAAGTTCTACTGAATCAAGATATGAGTTTCTTTGATACTTATGGGAACAATGGAGATATTGTAAGCCAAGTGTTGAGTGATGTATTGCTCATCCAATCTGCTCTCAGTGAAAAAGTATGTTTGCCTCCATATATCGTTTTTACTGTATTTTTCTTGTCTAGACTGGTAAAGAAGTTTGTTTCTGATAGTAGTATGCATTTGATGTGACAGGTTGGAAATTATATTCATAACATGGCCACATTTTTTAGTGGTCTTGTGATTGGATTTGTCAACTGTTGGCAGATTGCCCTTATTACATTAGCCACTGGTCCACTAATTGTTGCTGCAGGAGGAATATCAAACATTTTTCTGCATAGACTTGCGGAAAATATCCAAGATGCTTATGCTGAAGCAGCAAGCATTGCAGAACAGGTCACATTCTAATTCCATTTGACTTTTCTGCCAAGAGTTATGCATGCCAAACTCCTTATTTTCTGGACAGTTCAATTATTTTTCGCTTAAGCTGTATCACTAGATAGAAATTTAGACATGCAATTGTTAGTTAATAGAAGGCCAGCTCTGAATGTTTACAGGTCATTTTTATTTATTGGCTAATCTGGCTTAACTATCCTGCTTGGAAGGGAATAATGTTCACCCATCTGCTGTAGTATATGCATGTGTGATAATGTTAAAAGTTGTGTTATCCATAACTCAGTTCCAATTTTTCTTTTTTCTTAGAATAGATTATATAATGTGACGCTTTAAGAATATGAAGAAATATTTCCTATGAATCTCCTTGATGAAAAACCCTCTATTGCATGCTTTCATGTGGGAGATGGAGAATATTCATTGATATTGATTTTGAAAAGTTCATTTCAAATTCATTCCTACAGGAAAAAGTTCTTGAAATTTTGTATTCATCATAAAATTTAATACTTGCATCTTATGCTGGCTACTGCATCTTGATTGGTTGGTATATGCTTTTTAACCTTTTTTCTATTCATTCTACAGGCAGTATCTTATGTTAGAACCTTGTATTCTTTTACCAATGAAACATTGGCGAAATATTCATATGCAACTTCGCTTCAAGCTACACTTAGATATGGTATATTGATAAGTCTTGTTCAAGGTCTTGGGCTTGGTTTCACATACGGACTTGCAATCTGTTCTTGTGCCTTGCAACTTTGGGTGGGAAGATCCCTTGTTACAAATGGAAGAGCTCATGGGGGAGAGATTATAACAGCTCTGTTTGCTGTAATATTAAGTGGCCTGTAAGAAATTTCATCACTTCTAATTCTTTTCATCTGTAATTTGTGACTATACTTATGAATCGACTTCTGCTTGGTAGTGGGCTGAATCAAGCTGCAACAAACTTCTATTCTTTCGAACAAGGGAGAATCGCTGCCTACAGACTGTATGAGATGATAAGTCGGTCGTCCTCCACAGTTAATCATGATGGCCTCATTCTTCCTTCTGTTCAAGGAAACATAGAGTTTCGAAATGTATATTTCAGCTATCTGTCTCGCCCTGAAATTCCAATTTTGAGTGGCTTTTACCTCACTGTGCCAGCTAAAAAGGCTGTAGCACTTGTTGGCAGAAATGGCTCTGGAAAAAGTAGTATCATACCACTTATGGAGCGATTTTATGATCCTACCTTAGGTATCACTATCATATTAATCTCACTCTCATTGTTCATTTTTGCATTCACGTATTCCTTAGTCTTTACCAATTGGTATTCCCCTTTTGCAGGAGAAGTCCTTTTGGATGGTGAAAATATTAAGAATCTAAAGCTGGAGTGGCTAAGAAGCCAAATTGGTTTGGTCACTCAGGAACCTGCCTTGTTGAGTTTGAGCATCAAAGACAACATTGCTTATGGACGAAATGCCTCTTTAGATCAAATTGAAGAAGCTGCTAAAATAGCACATGCACACACTTTTATCAGCTCTTTGGATAAAGGATATGATACTCAGGTATTTCTTCTAAATATCCATATTAGTTTCTTGGAATTGGATTTGCCAGGTTCTGCGAGTATGACTTAACAAACTTCTGGTTCATTACAGGTTGGTAGGGCATCTCTAATGATGACAGAGGAGCAAAAGATCAAACTTTCTGTTGCTAGGGCTGTGCTGTCGAATCCATCTATTCTGCTCCTGGATGAAGTCACTGGTGGACTAGATTTTGAAGCTGAAAGATCCGTTCAGGAGGCTCTGGATGTCCTTATGTTGGGCAGATCAACAATAATAATAGCTAGACGGTTAAGTCTTATTAAAAATGCTGATTATATTGCTGTAATGGAGGAAGGTCAACTTGTTGAAATGGGTACACATGAAGAATTAATGAACTTGGATGGGCTTTATGCAGAACTGCTTAAATGTGAAGAAGCTACAAAACTTCCACGAAGGTAAAGTTGATAAGTTAACTAACGCTTCTATAAATATGACTTTTTAAGTCCCCCGTCAAATCCCAGGGCTCAACCCACCCTGGACATGTGATGACCTCTGTTTAAATCATTTGTGCTGCAACATGTTGTGGAGTATTGCCGTTGTGGTTGTTTGTTGGTCTATTTGGTTAGAAAGTAACAAAAGAATTTTTTATCATTCTTGTGAGCCACTTGAAGCTTTATGTGATAGAATTAGATATACTGTGGCTTTGGGGTTTTCGAGTCTAATTAGCTTTAAGGGTTTATCTTTGTCGGACTCTATTAGGAGTTGGAGCTTTGCTTTATAGTCTGTTAGCTTCTTTGTAATTGTTCATTCTTTGGGGTTCATCATCCCTAGTTTTTAGTAATATTAATTTGTTTCTTATTAAAAAAAAGATCATTCATGATATTATTTTTTCTTAGTTGGATATTAACACCAGTACTTGTAATGTAATCTATATTCAGGATGCCGATGAGAACCTACAAGGAAACTTCTGCCCTTCAGATTGAAAAAGATTCTTCCGTAGGCCGCGTCTTGCAAGACCCATCATCCCCTAGAATGGCAAAGTCACCATCTCTCCAGAGAGTTTCTGCTGTCCACTTGTTTCGGCCATCTGACACCACTTTTAACTCTCAAGAATCTCCCCAAGTTCTTAGCCCACCTCCCGAAGAAATGATTGAAAATGGTGTATCCATGGATGCAACGGATAAGGAGCCAACAATTCAGAGGCAAGATAGTTTTGAGATGAGACTACCAGAATTGCCCAAGATTGATGTGCATTCTGCACAGCAACAAAAAAGCTCTTCTGATCCCGAGTCTCCCGTTTCCCCTCTTTTGACATCTGACCCCAAAAATGAACGTTCACATTCTCAAACCTTTAGTCGACCACTTAGTCAATATGATGATGTTCCCATGACTATGAAAGAAACGAAGGGGACCCAATCTCAAAAGGAGCCATCCTTTTGGAGGCTTGTAGAACTTAGTCTTGCGGAATGGCTTTATGCTGTTTTAGGAAGCACCGGTGCTGCAATCTTTGGCTCTTTTAACCCCATTCTTGCTTATGTTATTGCACTTGTAGTAACGTCATATTATAAAGCAGATGAACATGGACATCATAGACGTCAGGAAATAGACAGGTGGTGCTTAATCATAACCGGCATGGGAGTTGTGACTGTGGTTGCTAACTTTTTGCAACACTTCTACTTTGGTATAATGGGAGAAAAAATGACAGAGCGTGTCCGAAGAATGATGTTCTCAGGTATGTGATTGCCTTCAATTTGGGATTTATTCAATGATATTTTATTGCGTTGAATTGGAAATTAACCTATGTTTTGTCTGAACATTCATGGGAACACTTGCTCTGATGGCCTTTTTCCAACAGCAATGCTTCGAAATGAAGTTGGATGGTTTGACGAAGAGGAGAACAGTGCCGATAACCTGTCCATGCGATTGGCTAATGATGCTACTTTTGTGAGAGCTGCTTTCAGCAACCGTCTCTCAATATTCATACAAGATAGTGCAGCTGTGGTAGTTGCAGTCCTTATAGGGATGCTTCTGGAGTGGCGAATGGCACTTGTGGCCTTAGCTACTCTGCCCGTTCTTATGATTTCTGCCATAGCACAGGTAGGCATCAGGTTTATCATAAGAAATTATGTAGTCCTTGTTTTCATCACTGAGTTGCATAAAGCATGGGTGTTCACCTTCCACCACATCCGTAGTTCGCGTTCATTCTTAAACACTATATAGATTCAAGTTGTACATGCTCTTAAATTACTGATATGTGTGTGTGCTTAAGAGCTCATGAAACTTTGTTTTTGCAACATAAGTATAACAAGGGCATGGGTGAGAATCTCTTTTTGGGCCCCATAACTTCACAATGGTTTCTGATGTATGATGTATCGAAATTTATCCCCTTGTGTAATGGTGCAAAGTAACCCTATCACCGTATCTAGACCTAGCATGTGCATATGCAGTCTGAACGTTTGTGGTGGAAGTTCTGTCTGGATGTTGACCAGATTGCTTTTTGTTGTTTTCTCTTCTCTGTACATTTGTTTAGGCTATATGTTGTCATGTTAGGAATATATTTCAACCCAACATCACTCCCAAATAACATTTATCAACAATTATGGTTACCATAGTGTTACGATCCCACATCGGATCCACAAGAAATTGTGGATGGGTATATAAGTGGGAGTCAATCCTTGACCTTTGAGGACTTCCTAGCTTATATTCCTAACAATTGGCGTCGTCTATGGGAAAAAGCTCGGGAGGGCTGCGGACTGGGGCTACCCTATGGTGGGCCCAGGAGTTGCCACCCCATATGTGGGCCCAAGGGGGGTTGCCACCCGGGAAGTGGACCTTGACATATGGTTTGCCACCCGGAGTGTGCCGTCGTGGACGTCCGGCTTTAAGTGGGGTCGATTGTTATGATCCTACATCAGGTCCACAAGAAATTGTGGATGTGTATATAAGTGGGAGTCAATCCTTGACTTTTGACCATGGTTTTGGGATAAGTTAGGACTCTCTGGCTTATATTCCTAACACATAGTATCTTCTTGAAAAGCTGTTGTGAAGAGCTAATTATACTTGCACCAGAGCCATCCATGCTCGATCTGGTAGTATTTAAAAGTACAGGCAACAAATAGGGGTAAAAAAAGTGAGTGAAAACAAGAACTGTAAAAATTATTCATTAGCTCGGGTTTTGAGTTCATCTGTTGGTACAAAAACTTACCTTCATACTGTTTTGCAAAAAATATGTAATCAGCAATATATTCAGTTCTACTACAACCTGAAATTTAACTGGATTTTACCATTATCTTGGAATCTGACTTTTGATACTAAGCTCATTAATTTGCACCAAGAATTGACTTTACACTGTTTTACCAACATTTGTAATGAGCAATATTTTCATTTATCATTTTCACCTGAAATTTAACTGAATTTCCACTATAATCTACAGAAACTATGGCTTGCTGGGTTTTCAAAGGGTATTCAGGAGATGCATAGAAAGGCATCTTTAGTCTTGGAGGATGCTGTAAGAAATATATATACGGTTGTAGCATTTTGTGCTGGCAACAAGGTCATGGAGCTCTACAGAGTGCAACTTGGGAAAATATTCAAGAAAAGCTTTCTCCAAGGATTGGCTATTGGTTTTGCATTTGGCTTTTCTCAGTTTCTTCTTTTTGCCTGCAACGCTCTCCTCCTTTGGTACACTGCTCTCTCTGTAAAGAATGGAAACATGAGTTTGTCTACTGCTCTGAAAGAGTACATGGTATTCTCTTTTGCAACATTTGCACTCGTAGAACCTTTCGGTTTGGCTCCATATATTCTTAAAAGAAGAAAGTCTTTGATATCTGTCTTTGAAATAATTGATCGAACACCTACAATTGACCCTGATGATACTACAGCCTTGAAACCAGCAAATGTTTATGGAAGCATTGAATTGAAAAATGTTGACTTCTCCTATCCAACTCGTCCTGAAGTCTTGGTACTCAGCAATTTCAGTCTTAGAGTTAATGGGGGTCAAACTGTAGCAGTGGTTGGTGTCTCAGGGTCCGGGAAGAGCACCATTATATCACTGATAGAAAGATTCTATGACCCAGTTGCTGGTCAGATATTATTAGATGGTCGAGATTTGAAATCATACAACTTGAGATGGTTGAGGAACCACTTAGGTCTTGTCCAACAGGAGCCCATCATATTCTCATCCACCATCAGAGAAAACATCATTTATGCAAGACATAATGCAAGTGAAGCGGAGATGAAAGAAGCTGCAAGAATAGCAAATGCTCATCATTTCATTAGCAGCTTACCTCACGGTTATGACACTCATATTGGGATGAGGGGCGTAGATTTGACTCCTGGACAAAAGCAAAGAATTGTGATTGCTCGGGTTGTTTTAAAGAATGCACCTATTTTGTTATTGGACGAAGCTAGCTCATCTATAGAATCTGAGTCAAGTCGGGTGGTACAAGAGGCTCTGGATACTCTTGTTATGGGGAACAAGACCACCATTCTAATTGCGCATCGAGCAGCTATGATGAGACATGTTGACAATATAGTTGTACTTAATGGTGGACGAATCGTAGAGGAAGGGACCCATGATACACTGATGGCAAAGAATAGCTTATATGTACGTCTCATGCAACCTCATTTTGGCAAGGGAATGCGCCAACGTAGGCTTGTCTAGATTAGCTCTGTGAAATTCTCTAATGGCTAACATGCATGTTTATTTCCACTATGCCATTTTTGTGGATAAAGAAGCCTGGAGTTTGTGAATTTTATGAACTCGGTGAGGTAGCCAGGCATTGAGATATTATTGTTTTATCTGGGCTGGTGGGGAAGTACAAAAGTGCCCTGGTTGGAATGTTCGACATGGCCTTCTGAGACGTGTTTGATGAGGTATGTAGAATTTGCTGGTATATTTTTCAGGATTAGGTACGTATTCTTTTGGAGGGCGGGGAGAATTAAAATATCCACCTGATTCTCCATGGTATATTGATTTGTTAGGGGAGTGTATGGAGCTTAGCAGTAATTATTTTTCCCGTTTTCATGTTGGTGGTTTAGCATTCTTTCTCTTGTTTTTCTGGGTGTTTTCAAGTTAGTTTACCAGCTTTAGTTTTGTACCATATTTTACTCTGCGTCTTCCTCCTGTGCTCGCCTCGTTTCTTGCTGTACATCTTACGTCCTCCACAAGATATTTTCGTCTGTGAAAGAGGCATTCTTTGTAACCTATTTGTACATAAAGAGATCAGATGATTTGTTCCCTATTTTGTTTGCCTTAATGCTACTTGTGTCCAGGTTCAATCATGAGCTTTGTCTTTCACTTTAATTAATAATAGAATTTTCTCTGATAAGATGGCATCAAATCAAATCAATAATACATTTTTTTTTTCTTTTAATTGTTAGGTGGCAACTTTCCCACTTCAAATAATATATATTCAAACCAAGCAGGTTATATGAATGACGTTTTTTGTCTAACATTATGATAAGGAATCTTATTCCAACATATATGCCTTTGGATATTTCATGATGTTAATCAGTTTATACATAAACTGTACTGTAACAGCGAAATAGAAATTAGGTCGATATTGGTCGGAAATCATGATGTGCCAATCCATGGGTATGGATAATTGTGGGCTCTTCTGCTTATGTGACATTCAATTGTTCATTAGTGAACATGAATGTTTGAAGCTATCATAAAACAAGTCACGGATATACGCTGTAACATCAAATGCATACACCATCTGTATATACACAAGGTATAAATTATAAAATTAAATATACATTGTAACATAAATTATGGCGTCAAAACATATACGCGTCTATATTTTTCCGCTAGAATGATGAAAAGAAAACAAGGGGGCATATTATTATACGGGATCACTTTGTGTAGAAAACGAACTTCTGCCTTGAAGCAGTTTACATTTCAAAGGAACTAGTTACAACAGCTCTACGTAAGATAAGCAGCAATCAGATGTCCATCACTGTAAAAGAGTCTGCCACCACTTTTAGTCTGTCCCTGAATCTTTTCCACCGTCTATTGTTTGCTCCGACGATCAATGTGTAGTATCTTCCTGCAGGTATGCATTAGGTCAGCCTGTTTTTCCGGGTTTCTATGTAAAATTCTTTGCAGTACATTTCAAGAACGATCTATCTGTTAGCATTTATATGCAGATACAGTACATATATGATCAAAAAGATAATGATCGTACCATTCCCAATTGCTATTGTTGCAAAAGCTGCTCGAGCAAAATTTGGAGATGTGAGTATGTATTCGAACGTCCAGTAGTTTCTACCATCAATATTTTTCTGCATTCATAATCAAATGACTTTACACACACACACAAGAGAGGGATGGAGAAGATCATGGAGGGAAAATTACCTCTTGCATACTCAAAATATCTCCAATTTGATTTGGTGCAGAATACACGTTATTTACAAGATTTTCCACAACCTTAAAGCAATAAACTAATACTTCATTAAAGAACTTAGTCATATCCCACCGAAAGAAAACAAAATATGTAAAGATGATGGATGATATTCACCTCCTCCATTGGTCCAAGTTCACGGATATCTGATTTTTCCGTTGGTATAAAACTCAGTCTTACATTTTGCAGTTGCAAGTATCTGTCCTTAAAAGCTGAATCATGACCTCTGAAATCGAAATCCTGTGATCAAAATAATAGACCAGATAAGAAGGATAAAATGCTATACAAGACCACAGTCGTCTACTAACAGAACTTACTCTCCAATCCGAAGGATAATAATACGAATAACCATCAGCTTTGTCGACAAACATTGAATAATTATCTGGTTTTCCTGCATCACAGAGTATATAACTAAGGGCTGATCTCCTTTTTCACATAGCCAAGATGATAGAACATAGGCTATCCAACTTGATGATGAAAACAACACAACCAATTCAATGATTAAGTTTTTCTTTTTTTTGATCAGGCAAATGGTGGATCGAACTCATTACTTCAGAGCATAGCTAGTGGAGCTCTAGCCACTTGAGCTATAACCCTTCGTCACATCAATGATTAAGTATAATTTTCAAAGAACATACCTTCTGCCAGAAGGGGGCTTGCAGGGAATGAATTCACAGCGAGGGCTCCTCCTATTCCAAGTACAAGTGCTCTCCTTTTGCAGTTCCCAGAAGCAGTACATTGAGCTGCTAAAGAAGTACCCAAACAATCGTTCCCAATTATGATGCAGAACTTTTAGCAATAACGATTTTATCCCCAAATTTTGGCAGACTAATAAATTAGGTTACAGACACCAAGGATAAAGATTAGAAGTGCGAACAAATCAAGTACACCAGATAATATGTTCCTGAAGGTTATAATTAAGCTTAAACATACTCTAAACACAATATTAGTCGAAATTGTTTGTTTTAACACAATACCAATACACAATGTCTTCAATTTTGCAAAAAGTTAGCCTAAATTTTGTCATCATTACACGAAAATTGACAGTAATTAATCGATTAATAAAAAGAAGAGCTCAATGGTTCATACTTTCTTCATCAGAAAAACAACTCCTGGAACACTTTGTAATGGAAACTGCAGGGCACTCTGCTGGGCCAGTCCTGATCCGCACGCCTAACTGAGGAACAGATAGAAATACGCAGATGATCAATGTACGAAAAGAATATATTTTAGAAATTTTCACAAAATTGAATGCGAGAATAATTGGATCACATTGTTTGTAAAGTGCTTGGAGACGAAGGTGAGTGAGAGTGATGAAATCGCCATAACAGCTGAGCTCTGCGGCGCTCTTTCCCTCTATCTTCTCGTTATGGATGGATAGTGCATGCACTTCTTTTATTGGCTAATAGACCTCGCAAGACTACCACTCTATCTGCACTTAGGATTTCAATATACTCCCTCAGTCCCGCAGCAACTTACAAGGGTGGAAGGCACACAAAACAAGAAAAAAATAGAATAAACTCATAAAGTAAAAAAAGTAGTGTTTTGAGGGTTAATTTGGTAAAATTTTATGTAAAAAGTGAAAAAATTAGTTGGATTGAATGTAATGTGGGCCCAAAAAGTGAAAAAGTAATGACATTTTGTGTAAATATGTAGATATTGTGAGGGTGAAGTTTATAAAAGAGTTTCCTTTTTTGGGTCTGCAAGTTCCTCTGGGACGTCTCGAAAATAAAAACTTGCAAGTTCCTCTGGAACAGAGGGAGTATTTCTTTCCAAAATTTTGATTTAAAAAAAAATCTATTTAGGCAGGTTGTTCCATGCATCAACAAATATACTTTTTAGTGGTAATAATTATGATAAAGTTTTTGTAAGAGTGTATGTAATTGTACAAAAAAAGTATTTGGTTCCGACTAAGTAGATGAGAAGCGATCAGATAATCAACGACGCGATGAAATTCATATAAGAACGTGTCCAGAGTACCACCAGACAGTTAGCGACCACATGAAGTGACCATCAAGACAAAAAGGCGAACACATTATTTGTCTATTAAGGATAAATAGTCGGCCGACTATATCCTTTGGGACAACAAGAGGCCTGGTTGCAATGTCTGCTCGCATCCGTCTTATTTGGGCCAGAAATATCATCGCAAAAGAGAACAAATTCCTGTCTATGAGCGATTGGACAAATTCAAATTATTAATAAAAGAAAATGAATACTAAAATCAAGTGTCACTTGATAATTTGCAATAGAGTCACTTAATATGAAAATTCGCCAATAAAATAGATGATAGATCAATTAGTCTAACATGCATTAAATGTTGACATATATCTTAGTATTGTAATTATAAATAAGCCTCATAAGAGGCATAAACACGAACGATGAATGCAAAAGAAATATTCTCTCAAATGTTCTAAAGAGGCTAGTCAGTCGGATCACTAAGGTCTAGCGATTAATCGGGAACTTCTGTTGCATTAATTCTTCAAAATTGCATGCATTATCAGATATGCGGGGGATAAGGTGTCAGGTGCGATTCGTGTGGGATTCACATCCGATATACCACGTGGTGTACCCAAATATTTTTTACTCTATTATAGGATGAATACGTGTATCCATATCTAAGGATACATGTATCCCCCAAGAATACGCGTATTGGATACATATTGGATGATGCATGGATATTATTGCAAAATTTTTGCGGTAATTTTTGTAATATTTTAAAACTTAATACTCACTCCGTCTTAGTGGAATTTGCACCCAAAGTAGTGGTATATGAGTAAATGTGTGGAAAGTTTTGTGAGTGTGCACACAAATCGATGTTTCCCTTTTAAGTAGTGTGCAAATTGACTTGGGACAACCCAAAATAGAAAATGTGCAAATTGGTTAGGGACGGAGGGAGTATTGAAATATACATGATTAAGTATATAATTTAATAATAATAACTAAAATAAAATAATTCAACCATTATACATGGACTAGAAGTATATATGACATATTTTTTATAAATAATTACTTTATTTATAAACGGACCTCACAATATCTTATATATCGCATTAAACTATGTTCAAATAAATGAACATATTTCTATGAACGAGAAAGTATTTATTTTAATTGAACTTTGTTATTGAATTTAGTTTAAATCGATGATGTGGTAATTCGTTTAGATTGAATTTATTATTATTATTTTATATAGGTTGATGATATTTGATTTTAATTGTTATTTTGTTGCATATTTGATTTTTTTTTATATTTTTTATTTATTACAAATTATTATATATAGTAAAATAAAATATAAATAGGTGTATTCTTGCCAGTTCGTATTCTACAATTTTGAAAAATGACGCATCTCTACATCCACACCCATGTAACATAGTTGGAGACTAGTCGGAAGCACTTGAATGATAAATATAATTAATTATATTTAATATATTAATGATACATTATACATAAATTAATATAAAATTTTACATCACCACATTTTATTATTAAAATTATAAGTAAATTATGAAACTCAAAATTCAATAAAGTCATAATTTAGCAATCAAAAGGAAATTAATATTTTAGTTATTTTTATCTTATTATATTTACTAAGGTTTGAAAAAAAAAAAAGGCCTAGTCGGGAATGACACAGTCTATGTAAAATTGACCTAAACGTCGCCTAGTCGGATCTAGACGCCGGCTGCTGACCCGAATATTAGTTTAGCGATTTAGCATAAATTAGATGGAACAAGGATTAATTAATGACTAATTGTCCACTAATGGGTCTACTTAACCAACTTTTAAAACATTAGAGCATATTCAGCCTATATAATTGTGTTTTTGTTTGGCAAATTATTGCTACCAGCCAGAACTCATTCTCACCCAAAATATCCATGAATAATAAAACATACATGAAATATTTGTAAAAGCAAAACAAGATCATACATGAAATAATTGTAAAAGCAAAACAAGATCTAAATATTTAAGTGGAATTTTGACTAACAATAAGACCATCTCTCTTTGTTTTTTACATGTTTGCGCAGTTCGACACAAGTATACATAACTCCACCCTACGATCAACGGGCATACAATGTTAATTTTGAATAATATAATATGTACATCATTTCATCAAAATAAAATTGTGTGAATGAGCTTTACCTTACAATTGTCTCAAGGATATTAGTTATTTTAGTAAAAATATTAGTTGTCTTATTAAAAAAATTGATTGTTTATATGATACAATATTTAATTTTAATTCGTTAAATGATATTGTTAACGTGTATTAAATATTTTATTTGAAAGATAATATTTATTTCTCTATAAAATATTAATTGTTGTACATACTTGTACTGCTATTTTTTTTTCTAGTCTGGTTCATTAATATTTTGCTAACATATAAATATACATGTACATTATTAACAATACAAGTAAAATATTTTAAACCTTTTCTGTAAGTGAAGCCAAAAAATTAATTAGTACAATATAAGTAATAAGCTTTTTTTTTTTTTAAGTGAAACCAAAAAATTAATTAGTGCATGATCAATAATACATGGTGAGGTCATCCAAAAATTCTGTAAATTCGATTAAATAATAAAGACTTCTACGATAATATTCAAATTTAAATAACCGACGTTCGCATTACATCTATCAATCTCTTTTTGTGTCTATATAAAGCTCTAACTTGCAAACTCAAATTTAAAATGAACGAATGAATAAATCATGGTAACATTTTTTTTAAAGAAAAAAATTATTAAAAGTGGGTACAAATAATATCCATATCCAAATAAAATTTTACAATACATATTCTACCATAGATATTTCCAAAGCGACATAACTTTACACAGTTTCAAAACCAATAAAATTAACAACCTCACACAGCCTTTGGATTCACCCCCCAATCTTTAAAGCCCGCCACAATCCAACTCTACAGTCATGCTTTCATTTCTTCCATCACATTTTACAATGAAATTGTTCTCCACGAAAGATAATGTCATTACGTGTTTTCGAAATAATCCACACAATACACTCTCATATGGATACCGCAAATATTTTACCCTTCCCCTTAAAAGTTCACTAAAGAAAAGTAGAGTTTCGTAGAAGGGGATATTGATAGCCAACTCTACAGTGGTGTTTTCATTTCTTTCATCACATTTTGCAATGATAATTGTTCTTCACGACAGATAACGTCATTACATGTTTTCCAAATAATCCATACAATATACTTTCATATGCATACGACAAATATTTTACTCCTTTTTCCCCTTAGAAGTCCACTAAAGAAAAATAGATTTGTCGAAGATGATATTGTGTCCAACTATTTTGGCATTTTGCAACTCAAATTTTAGTTGAATTTAATGTACATAGTTATTGGAAAGGTGAAAAAACTTTAAACATCAATCATAACACGATTTTAGAACTTAATTTTATACACACCAATAGAGCTGTTAAAATAAATGAGCTGCTCGTGAGCTCGGTTCGACCCGACTCGTTAAAACTCGACTCGACTAGATGTGTTAAACGAGCCAAGTGGAGCCCAAAAAAATACTCGTTTGCTTAACGAGCTCGGCTCGATAGGCTCGAAAAATAGAGATTATTTTATAAATATTATATAATTTAAGGTATAAAATAATAATATTTTACATTATAATACAACTCATATTCTCAAATCACTCATACAGTCATACTGGTGAATTGGTGATAGTTTTAGCTTTATTGTTGTTAAAATAAATGAGCTACTCGTGAGCTCGACTCGGCTCGGCTCGGCTCGTTAAGGGCTCGATTCGACTCGACTCGATGTGTTAAACGAGCCGAACTCAAAAAAATACTCGTTTGCTTAACGAGCTAGGCTCAGCTCGACTCGATAAGCTTAACGAGCCGAGCCGAGCGAACCCTATCATGATACTATTTTGCTAAAATGACCTTTCATTATAAAAAAGATAACTTTTCACTTTCAGATAATTTTTTAAAAATATATTTAAATTATATATGACGTATTTAATTAAGAGACTCACTATCTTTGACCGCCTAATGTATTTATGAGCATATCAAATACTCCATTCGCTCACGAAAAAGATGTTCACTTGTTTTTACGTGATTTAATGCGACATGTCAAAGAATATTATAGGATATTGTGAGACCCATTTTGAATAAAGAGAATATTTATATATGAAAAGTACATATGATATACTTTTCATATACAATCATTTTATTTATAAATAAATCTCAGAATATTTCATAACATCCTCCGATATATTATATTAAATCACATACAAATAATTGATCACATTTTTTATGCTCGAAGGTAATAATTCTTAATTTTATGTGCAACAGGTACCCTATATATTTCAAATGTATCTTTTAAAAATTATTTTGTTATTATTGAAAATTATCTTTATTTTTCTAAAAAATCATATTTTGTTAAATGATAAAAATAGTGAATTTCAATATTAAAAGAATACCTTCAAAAAAAAAAGTAAAAGAATAATTTTTTAAAATTACTCATTAAATTTAACAAACCGTGTACAAATTCGATGTCTCCAAACTGGAAAATAAAAATGATCCAATATAGGCGCAAAATTTCAATTAATTTGCAAACACAAGTCTTGTTAGCAAAATTTTGTACTTGGTCGTAAATATATTATGAAGTATTTAGAATTTCATAGACAATTTGGCTTCTTGACGTCACTTTCTCTCTCTAGAATTCACTTTGTCCCTGTCTAGCTGTATCTTCAACCCCTCTTTCCCACTCGCGCTGGCGCTAATGGTAAGCCCTCGCCTCTACTGTATGACGGGCGCTGCTGTATAGACCTCTCTCCCTCTCACTGCTTTGAGAATCCAAATCGGGATGCTTTGCTTATAGACAAACCCGAATTGTTACAAACAGACAACCACACTTCTACTTTTACGTGATGTCGACCAGTTATAGTCCGTCGAGAACCCCCGCGATCGCACGGATGCAATTGGGCGGCGCCTCCGTGTCTCGGCTGAGATCTTCATCTTCGAAGAAGCCGCCTGAGCCGCTCCGCCGAGCTGTAGCTGATTGTTTGTCCGCCGCAGCTCCGTCGCAGGTCGAAGCCTCCAGGACTTTGCGGGTCTGGAATCTGGATACCACCATTCTTTTTTTTTTTATGTTTCTCAATTTTTATTGTTTTCTACTGTTGGCATTACGTCTCGTGATTTTACCCCTCTCGCTCCCATCTGAATTCCGGGTTCTACTGGTCTTTATTTCAATTCTTATGTTACATTATACGAATTCACGTCATTAGTGAATTTAGCAGATGCAATTATTGAGCTGTGAAAGTTCGATTTGCAGAATGCTAAATGATCACGATGTTTATATTCAGTTGTTGGTGACAGTTTTAATTTAAACTTTTTAAGAATTGTTTGTTTTATTTGATATATTGCTCTGGTTTTGGCTAGTGATGATATAAGATTTTTTCCTCTCTGTTCGGAAGAATATACAAATGCATAACGGATGTTTGTTTTTGAATTTAACATAATGGCTATACATAGTAGCATGGATAATTTCAGTTGGAGGGGTGTGTGTGACAGAGAGATTTGCCTGTTGCTTGATATGATTCTATTCTTTACTGAAGGATTATTTGGCAACGAGTGGTACAATTGACTTGGCTTATGGTATGATACTAGAACACACACTTGCAGAGAGGGAACGAAGGTACTTTAAAAGCTTGGTAAAAAGAATCAGTTATTATATTCCTTTTATGATGCTAAATGATTCTTCTTTTCATTTCCTTTTGCCATTAATGTAAGACTCACGCCTCTCTGTATAAACAGTCCTGCTGTGGTTGGAAGGTGTGTAGCACTTTTGAAGCGATATCTATTAAGGTAATCTTATTCTGTCATCAGACTATTCTGTTTATGTTTGAAGCTTCGTTCATGATTATTGAGCACACACGATATTTAGTGACGTCAGCATGTCGGTTCACATTGGAAATAACCAATTACGTAAGTATGCTGCGCAACTCAATGCTGTGGTTCTGGAAGAGTTAGGAGTAGGGATTGATTGGGATTTGATATGAGTTCATGAAAGGTGTCTTGGTAGGTAAGTAACTTTCTAGGGGACACAATTTCCGAAAATAGAAGAATCTTCATTTTGTTCTTTTTCCTTTTGTACTTTTTGCTGTAGATAACAATAAGGAAATCACAATGTATTTTAATTTTTTTAATTGAATATCTCAAGAAATTAACTAACAATCAGATCTTACTTTTCGTTACCTTTATTACGTCATTTTCTTCCCACCCGCATATGACCCCCGTCTTAAAATTTAATTTTGAGATTTTGACTCCCATCCAGCCATTTACATTGACTTCTTGCTTAAATAGATTAAATATCTTCTGTTGGTTTAAACCTGTGCAACTTAGATTCTGAGTTTGTAAAATTTAGTCGGAATGGCATACAGGATTCCAGAACTGTGCACCGTATCACAGTATTTATTAAGCCCAATTATGTCTGTTTACTTCCCATCCTTGATGGTTTCTGTGCTTGCAATACTAAATATCTAACTTTCAGATGTTGAGATTTGGTGGCAAGTCTGCCTTACAGGTGTTCTGATCATATGATGTATCTTTGGCTTATTTTTCTGTCTTTTGGCGTGCACTCTGTCCATCTCTTAGCACTATTATTCTGGGTATTTTCCAAAGATCTCACCCTTGATGCGCTGGAGCATTAAAATTTTGAATTTAAGTTTACACAAGAGCTGGATATTTTACCATGTTTGCTTGATTTCAGGCTTATTACGTTAAAGTTTAACTGTGAATAAAATTGTCATATGCTATGTTCTTTTGTTCCCTTGCCTAATAACATACAGACAGGGTGTTCAAAACAGCCTCCACTGTTAATACATGAGATCTTACAGTCTTAGAAATTAAGTTCCCACAAGGCTAGGATACTGAGTCATGTTTGCTTGATTTCATGCCTATTTTACATTTAAGATTTTTCTGGAGTGAAGATAAGATAAACAAAGGGGTTTATCATAAGATTGTGCACCACGAATGCAGTTTGTTATAATATGTTCCTGTGGTGCATGCATATGCTTCATTTTGAAGCAAGTTTCTGTGTATATCATCAATGCATGAGAGCATATTGTGTACCTACAAATGATCATAACATTACAAATGTAGACACACTAGGCAATCTGCAACCTTGCCATATGGCTTATCCTGAAGATATTGGTTCTCCATGTTCCATAGTTGCTAATGACACACTTCCCTTAGGAACTCAAAGATTTGAGCCTTAGAAACATATCACTTCAATAAGGCATGCTACAACCGTCAGAAATTCATTTCATGATTTATTTTTATTACTTACTATTAAAACTTGGCCAATGATATAAATTGTGCCGCTGAAGGTTAGTTGGGCTTCTTAAATATTTGCCTATATATTAAGCCATATTAGTTTAATAAATGTAAAACATAAGCCGCTAAAGGGTTTATTCAAGTGAAAAAAGATAATGATGATGAGTAGTCATTTGATTGTACATGCTCTAACCGCTATAACTGTATTTTATTTACTAGGACAAATTACGGTTCTATGCCTCTTAAATAGTTTTTTTATTTCTTTTCCATACGAGTTTAGAAATTTGTTAGTTAATTTGTTTATGTCATCAGTGAATGCATTTTATCGTATATTTTAAATACAATTTGTGTTTAACATATGATTTTATGCATGTCTTATGTTATTACTTATGTCTTATGAGTCTTATTAACTTATTATTTGCTCTTCACCTAAAAGAGGCACACACCTGTGCCCACTGCCATGTTTCCTTGTGCTAAGCCTTTTCTCTGCAAATTTGGCCTTTAATAACTATGCTTGTTCTCTTCTGTCACAATCTATTCTTCATTCCTTATGGATTCTGTTCCTCGCTCTTTTGTATTTTCCAGATACATTTTTGTTCCCCAAGGAATTTTGGTTTTGTATTTGTTCCTACTTTTGCAGTATAAAATTCTCCATATAATTTCGTCATCACTTCCCATTTGCCTCTCTTATTGCTGAACCACCATTTCAATTGTGGTTCCTCAATCAATTTCTTCTCCGTCGCCTCTGTGTTTTATATTCTTCTGAAACTTTCCTTTCCAATTGTTGAATCTTCAATGAGGTATATTCTTCTGAAAATAGTAATAGAGGTGCAAGCTAACAGTCTTTACTACATTCAATTGTCAATCCATAGTTTGGCTACTTGATCATATTTCTGGTCATTGTTGTAACAGAAGCCCATATTTACTAGTTAGACGCTAATTGATTAAGGATTCAGGTCTAACTAGTAAGTAGGAACCGGGGGGGGGGGGGGGGTGATTATTTTATTATAATCAAGTGTTATTGTGATTAACAAATGTTAGCAATAGCTCAAATACTTCTGTGCTTAGCTTATTGGCAAGAACTGATTTTGATGCAGTATTTTCTCTCTAACATGGTGCTGACAGGAGGGTAATAAACTGAAAGTTTTGTATCTTTAGACTGTACAAGTAGGGCTCTAAGAAGGTTTCTCAAGAATATACTTCGTCTGAAAATCTAATCTGCAAGCCTGTTTATGCTTAACAGATATAAGCCCAGTGAGGAGACATTGTTGCAGATTGATCGGTTTTGCATGAGTATAATTGCTGAGTGTGATATGAGCCCTCATCGGAAATTGGCACCATGGTCACGTTCCTTAAGCCAACCATCTGGGAGTCCAGTACCATCTACCTATGTAAATCCCTTGCCTGTGACAAGTTTTGCATCTGGAGCTCTTGTGAAGTCCTTAAATTATGTTCGCTCTTTGGTGGCTCAATATATCCCAAAACGTTCATTCCAACCAGCTGCCTTTACGGGAGCTGCACCCGCATCAAGACAATCACTGCCAACTTTGTCATCTTTATTGAGCAGATCATTCAATTCTCAACTCAATCCTGCAAATGTTAAAGAGTCTTTGGAGAGCAAGGACACATCAATTGCATCTGTTTCGGACTCTCCAATTCCTGAAGAAGTTGATGAACTTGGAGATCTAGAGTTTATGGCACATGATGTTTTCAGATGGCGCTGGTGTGGAGATCAACAATCATCACTTCTCTTGCCCAAGAGGTCTTCTGTTCAAGCTACTGTTAATTAGTAATTAACTTAATTGTTTTTGTATGTTTTGTTTCCTGACAATTCTTGTTGTCTTGTTTCCTTACAGTGATCAAATTCTGAATCTTCATGACCTGCGCACTCATAATTTTCTAGAACTAGGTGCTGCAGCACTTCTTGTCGGGGACATGGAAGCTAAAATGAAGGGTGAATCTTGGAAAATCTTTGGGAGTGCAGATATGCCATATCTTGATCAATTACTACAACCTTCATTGTTGACTACTGTTACCAATTCAACTTCAGCTTTTGCCCATTTGAGAGCAATAACAGCGCTGAAACGCTCCAAACCAGGAGCTAATCAAATTTGGCATGTTCTTGCTTAAACTTTTTGTTATTCAAATGTGGTTTGATTACCTATTTTCTTACCACTGTATTTTTCTTTCAATACTGGGTGACTCTGCATGATGTTCTTGTTGACATTTTGGTTTGTTTTGCAAACTAATTGGTAAGAACTTATCTTCTAGAGCAATGAGAATGCTGGTTTGCTGCATATAGCGTGCCAGTTTTAAAAGCCATATGATTTATTTTAGGTTGTTACATGCTGATAATATTTTGCTTGCAACTTCCTTTGCGCAACTTGCGTGTTCCTGGCACAAGGAAATAAATTATATTTTAAGGGCTTTATTCTAATAATATATTTGTAATAAAAAAAATTAGAGAGTATAGTGGACCACTTGGACAGTCCAGGCTTTTGATGCATGAAGTAGATACTACATGTTCAGTAAGAACCAGGTGGAAGTTGAAATTATTAAGTTGTTGATGTTGGAGTAAGGGAGAAGAAAATTCTATCGTGTATCCTTGAGATACGTCTCCCCGGGGATGCTGTGGTCAATGCTTTTCTTCGTTCGAACTTGGCATGTATTTTAGAGACAGAAAAAAAGAACTATCAAGAAGTTTGGGGCCTTATTTTTCTTATGTTATCTTTGGGATGGTTATAAGATCATCAAGTTCTGTGACTAAATATCATCTGCCTCAAAATGGAATTAAAGTTTATTGTAGATCTCTTCCAGCTGTGGACATTTTTGTTAATGCTCTTATTTTGTGAATCTATCCGGACTTCATCTGTCTCTGGTAATGACATGGGTATATTGCCTTTTCTCAGGGAGGATTCACCTGTGTCCGTGAACACCTTTCGCCCACGTGCAAGACCGCTTTTTCAATATCGTCATTACAGGTAAAAGAACGAGCAGTGCTTCTGGTTCTCATAGTCAGACCCATCAACTGCTTGTTGATGATTATGTCTCTTCTGACTTTCACTCACTAGTATATTTGTTTGTGCTCCAAATAATTTGTATGTTACATGATTATCATTTTGAGATCATGTCCTGCATCCTCTCCTCTGCTTTATTTTTGATTTTGTGATTCTCTTTCTCCTTCTCTGTCATGACATTTTGAATTTTGCACAGTGAACAGCAACCCTTGCGATTGAATCCTGTGGAGGTATGTGAGGTTATTGCCGCGGTTTGCTCCGAGACATCTTCTATCAGTTCCAATCACATGACAGTTTCATCTAAATTAAGACACAGTGGAAAACCATCAATGGATGTGGCTGTTAGCGTTCTTGTCAAACTTATAATTGACATGTATGTTCTCATGCATTTGCTTTCATCCTTCGACTCTTCAATAACAGACGGCAGCAGACAGGCACTCTCTTTTTGTCAAGGCATGAGTGGTGACTGTTTTAGGGAACTGGCTAACAATGACATGATTACATAGTTTTGAAAGGTGCAAGAGAGGTGTTAGCGCCCAAGGCGGCAAGCACACCTCTTGTCCTTTTTTTCACTAAACACCATTGTATGTTCCAAGGCTATAACATATTTCACACATATTGACCTACAAAAACAAAGTTTAGTACAACATAATACTGCCAAAAAATTTAAAAAATAAATGTTAGAACATAACGTAAACATAAAATAAACACGAAATTTGTGAAGTTAGACTTCATTGGCACACAAAAACCATCAAATGTCAAATAAACAGCCGTTCAGATTTTCTAGTTGACTAGTCGTCATCCAAATCAAAGTCATCATCATCACCAGATTGCTCCTCATTATCAATGTATTCTTCTTCCTCTTCCTAAAATTCATATGCATGTCCATCTCTAAGTCTAAAAGATGATCCTTTTTATACTCTTTCCCAGTGCTCCTCATTATCAATGTATTCTTCTTCTCCCTCTTCCTAAAATTCATATGCATCTCCATCTCTAAGTCTAAAAAATGATCCTCTTTATACTCTTTCCCTTGTCCACTTGTTTGCCTTTACCTTTATGTGGCTTAGCACTTGAACTACCTAACTTGTTCATGATTTCTTCCCTTTAGTTTGATATGCAGGCTCATCAACTCCAAGAGCTTCACAAACCATACTGCAAATCAAGTGAACTTGGTTTCCTTTTCTTCCGAAACCCTAGTTTATGGTTTAACCTAGTTTAAATGTGTTATTCCAGCCCTCTTAACAACTTTAAATAAACATGTTGGAGAATAGAGAGGAGTAAAAGTGTTGGCATCTTTTCAAAAGATGGGCAAAAAAATGTGAAAAAGTTACTGTGAAAACATTTTGACCTTGCCTCACCCGAGGCGCAGAAGGCACGTGCCTGAACAAACTAAAAGAAGGAGCATATCCCATAGCCTCAAGCGCCTAAAGTGCGCCTTTAAAACTATGCATGAATTCACTTAATGGATGACAAGATTTCTATGGTGGGTACAGTGATAACCAAATCTGACTGTCATGTAATCAGCTTCTCAACCTTATTCTTGTCTGTATGCAGGTATTTTTTGGATTCAGAGACTGCTGCTCCTCTCACTCTATCCTTGTTGCAGGTCTGCCTTGCTTTTCACAGGATTTTAGGTTCACCATGTAGCTAAGCTATTTTTTTTTATTATCATTGTAGGACATGCTAAATTCTCCTTGTGTGACGTCAAAGTCTCGAGCTTTTGATTTAATTATTAACCTTGGAGTGCATGCACATTTGCTTGAGCCCCCAACACCCGATGGCTCCACTATAATTGAGGAACAGTACTCCCAGGAAGCATATTTTGACAATGGACCTCAAGTTGCATCAAATGGTATAAAATCTGAGCAAACATTGAATTCCTCAGCAATTGATAAGTTTGAGTGTTGGATTTTGGGTATTCTCTTTGAGGTTCTTCTTCATCTTGTTCAGGTATGTCTTATCTATGAGTGGAAAACATTTTCGATGGCTGACATTTCTTTTTGTATCCTTTTTCTTCTCTTGGGTTGTCACTCCCTTTTTTATACATGCTGTTTCTCCTTGGAGTAGGCTTTTTTGGAGGGGGTGGAGGTGGAGGTGGATGGGTGTTGTAGTGTGCCTATATCTGAACTAGAAAATTTAATAACTAGAGCTTGGGTATAGTCTTTATGATTGTTATGAAGTAAAATTATCTGCATTTGATAATTCAATCTTCCAGGGATTTGCCATCTCTTGCTACTTTTTCTGCTGCTATTATTACGTGGGATTCGTTATCCCTTGTTTGTAAGAGTGATAAATCTCGTTTCTTATCAAAAAAAGATTATTCAGTCTTAGGAACCAATGGTAGGAATTAGAGTTTGAAGATGATTGTGGGCTTGTTCAGGCTTTGGTCTTTGGGTTTCTTGTCACAAGCTGTTCAGGGGTCTTCTTGTCTTTGATTTAGTGACGAGTTGGAGTTTCACCTTGTAATTTGTTCTCATTGATTGATTGCCATTTGAGGGATATCTCATCCCTGTTTATTTTTAGCAAGTACTTGTTTCTTTTCAAAAAAAAAAAAAAAAGAGATGATTATGGGCTTGTTTGGAATTAACAGGAACATATGAAATGGTTCTTTCATTCCTATAGGGTGTTTCTTAGCTGCTTTTAGATTATGCATGTGTTTTCTCCAGTTTCCTTCTTGAGTACTATCAAGGTTGGTGAAATCATTTAGCCTGTGATTGTTTCAGGATTCACCCCAATAGGATTAGGACTTTCTGATCCTCATTACATCCGAGTTTGAGATTTACAATCCAGTTTTTAAATCTCATATGTGGTGCACACCTAAAATATCTAAAAACCTATTAATCTTCCCAATAAATATACCCCTACAATACAATCATTACTCATATCTTACTTTTATTTCTCATTCATTTCTTTCCTACTTTACTCTTACTCAATACAATAAAATTACACAACACCAATCACTATTAAACATTGATTTTGACATAAAAAATAAAAATCTCACCCTACCAAAATCAGAAGCTCAGGAACTTTTTGCTCGTTCTTCTTTTCATGCAGTGCAGACCCCTTTATATACTCTTGCTATGACACTTAGGATCATGCTTAATATTATTAATGGCTCATATAAAACTTTTCAGTATGCTCTTCAAGGTGACTGTTCAATGTAAAAAAGTTGATGATTATATCTACTATAGAAGTCTTTGACATTAGCTTGAGCCTTGAATACTATACCACCTTAGAGCTCTTAACTGTCAAGCTGTTTAATATTGTTTTTAATAAAGCTGTAATGGAGATAAAATGCACTGGGTGACATATCATTCATTAGTGAAGAAATGGGTTGGTTTCACATTTGGCCTTGACAGTGTATATAAGATAATTCCTTCTCTCTTCTATGAGCGTTTGTTGTGTCACACTGCATGCTTTTTTTGCCACCAAAGCATCAAAAGAAGGCTATATCTTGATACTGATTAGGCCGGTTACAATAACAATGTATTTGGCCAATTACAACATCAACAAGCCAACCACCATATATTAGGCCAATTATCAGAGAAGTCTGTGGTTTAAATTTGAAGATCTTTGAACAATTGCACATAGTTCATCTAGTGAACAGTGCTTCATAAACAAATCTTCAGAAAATTAGTGGCAGGATATGAAGAACAATAAGAAACACTAAGAAGCTGTCCTAGAATCTGTTAGGCACCACACCAGACGTTGGATGGTGTAAGAAGAAAGCTTCAGTAATCTGTGGACAGGAGTATTCATTGAACTCTATTGGACATCTTAAGTCTATGTTTGTTTTGGATTTTAATAGAGTGTAGTATTAGATTTTTAAAAACAGGATTTTAAAATCCCAAAGTAGAAAAAATTTTGAACTTCAAAATCTAAATCCAGGTTTTTAAAACCCTAAACAAACATACCCTTACTGTTTTGTTTGCTTATGTAAAACCTTTATTTATGCTTAGATCAAAATTGATTCTATAAGGGTATGATTGATCTTGGAACAAATTTCAACAATCAATAATAATTTCAACAACAACAATAATAATTTTAAACAGATTCACTCAACAATTACATTTTATTCCTAGTACGTACCAAAATAAGAATGATCATTCATGTGTCATTCTGTTCACACCTTCAATCTATTGATGAGTATTCCATTCAGCTGTAGTTTCATTCAACTATACCTAAGCTTGTATTATTATTGTTCTTAATGGAGTTCCTGTTTAATACTTGGTGTCACAGATAGAAGAAGAAAAGGAGGCTGTCTGGTCTTCTTCCCTGAGCTGTTTGCTGTATTTCATCTGTGATAGAGGCAAAATTCGACGAAGCAGATTGAAAGGTCTTGATATTAGAGTGAGTATTTCGACAACCTGGTTTTTGTATCCACTAGTTGCTGAACAGAGTGTGTGTGCAACTTACTATTTATTGAGTTGAATTGACAGACATTATTTTTATTTTGTGTTTGTAGCTCTAAGGATGTATTTTATATTGAATTTAAGTTCCAACAGATTCAGCTTGTGGTCTGCAAGAATTTTCATCTGCTGTGTTGGTTTTAGGTTTTTAACGTAAGTTGTTTGTCTGTTTAAGTACATTTTCTTTAAAAAGTACAATAAAACAACATTAGTATTCATTAGATGCTGAATAACAAATAACACTGGGGAAAACAGTATTTAGAGAAACAATTGAATACAAGAAATATCTACTGATTCCTTTATCTACTGGTGTCCATTGTCTGAACAGCTCTTGCATGATTGCATCATTATAAGTAGGTAAAAATATGTAGGTTTATAACCCATAGTAACAATTAGTTATCCAAAATACTGATATCATAATAGATAAACTACGCCAATATGGAAAATTTCTTGCGCTCTATCACTCTGATGTAATCTCTTTATCCCATACCAACTCTGGCCATCTAGGCTGGATCCCTTAATTGCTGTTGTGTGATGACCATTAGGTCTAAAGGATCTCATGACAGATTACAGTAATATGGGAGTTCATACGACATTTTTTGTTCTTAAAATATGCCCGATATTAACTACTCCCTCCGTCCCAGACCAATTTGCACACTTTCCATTTTGGGTTGTCCCAAGCCAATTTGCACACTACTTAAAAGGGAAACATCGATTTGCGTGCACACTCACAAAACTTTCCACACATTTACCCATACACCACTACTTTATTTAAAAAATACATTCTCCTTAAACCGTGTGCCATCTCAGGGGTGCAAATACCCCTGGGACGGAGGGAGTATTACAGTGGATTGTGTCTTGTTTTAATCTTTACTTTTTACTGGTGCTGCTTTTTCATGTAATAACTTGACTTCACTCTTTTTTTTTATAGATTCTCTCTACACAATTCTCTGACTGCTTTTTTTGTTTGTTTACAGGTTATTAAGGTACTGATGCAGATTAGTAGAAGAAACTCATGGGCAGAAATAGTCCATTCCAATCTTATCTTCATGATGACAAACATGTTCTACCAAGTGCCTGAGGGACATGATAAAATTGTTTCAGCTACTCCTTTGTTTCTTGTTGACCAAGTTAATCTAATTGGAGGAATTGAAGTTATATTTGGAGAGGTATTAATCCAATCAGTTAGTGTAAGCTAGATTTTGTCTAAAAGATTGGCTCTGCTGTGCTGATACATGCAAGAATGACTTTTTTTCCTAGCTGAAACTTTCCCACTATAAGCTACTCCCGCCATCCCACTATAAATTTTCCACTTTTATTTTTTGGACGTCCCACAATAAGTTTTTCATTCCATAAAAATAAAAAACAACGCTTCATATATTAATAAACAAATACTTTCTTAAACAACTACCTTTACTTTTTCACGACTCCATTACTTTACACAAAAGTCAACATGTGACCCACCATAAAAAAGTGCAGTTTCTTAAACAAAATAACAAGAAAAGAAAACATATAGTGGGATGGAAGGAATAAATTTTCTCCTCCTTTCATGGGTATCTTAGTTATGCTATCTTGACTAAATTGAGCTGCTCCATTACTGTGACTACATGCATTTTATTTTATTTTTGGATGAATATGAAAGACACTGTAACTACCTAAATGCTACTTGACCACAGTTATTTTGGCTTGAGATACACTTAACTATTGTTTTCCCGTTTATTTTTAAATGCAGTTGGTGGCTTCAAACTCAAGGGAAGAGAGGAGAAATTTATATATGGTGCTTTTCGACTATGTTCTGCATAAAATAAATGAGGCATGCATATCGACTGGACTTTCCGAGTATAGTGATGAAGAGGTTCGACCTATTGCTACCTTGCTTGTGCTTGCAGATGCACCCGAAGCGTTGCATATTTCTGTCAAGTTGGGAGTTGAAGGTATTGTGGAACTTTTAAGGAGATCAATCTCTACGTCATTGTCCACATATCCAAATAATGATCGGCTTTTAACGGTACATTTCACAAATGTCCTTGATATTGTTCATATGTTGGCATGTACATGCATGAATTTCTAGTTAAGCACTTGACGAGTTTAATTATTTCTTACTTTTAGAAGATCTTTACATCCAGAATAACTGGAGGAAAAGGAATATATATTTTGATAGTCAAATGGGAAGAAAAGTAAAAATTTGCTAATAGATACTCTGGACATGACTATCAAAACATTGGAATTAGGTTGTGTTTTGTATTAGATATGCTGTATGTTTTGGAAAAGAACTAATACTTCAAAAATTTAAGTGGTATAGAGGGAAAAGAAGAATTTGATTGGAGCATATAGTTAGACAACATGCATGTATGACAAAAATGAATTTGGTAGAAGCACATGATTTTGATCGTGCTCCTCTTGCAGTTATTGGAACAGATAGTAGAGAAGTTTGATGTGCTCGTTGGATCATTTACTCATGTAGACAAAGAATTTACCCAAATGATTCAGACAACAAAATCACTCAAATCTATTGAAAGCATCAATGAAGTGCCTGGGAACACAGCTGCTATGAACGCAAAACTCTTTTGGACAACTTTACATTCTCTTCTACATTCTGAAAGAAAAGCCAATCGTCACAATGGGTATTTGTGGTTAGGGGACTTGCTGATTGCAGAAATCAGAAAGGAAGGGGATATGATTCTCTCGAGCATAAAAGATTTGGAGCAGAAAATTAAGCTTGTCGGTGTTAATGAATATTCTTCTTCATTAAATGTTTCTTTGCCAATTTGGCTAATGTGTGGGCTTCTCAAGTCAAAAAATAGCCATATCAGGTGGGGCTTTCTCATTGTTCTGGAGAGGCAACTGATCCAATGCAAATTTTTGCTAGATGAGAATGAAGCTCAACAGGCAATACACAGTCAATCTGCAGTACATTCACATGTCAAGAGCCGTCTCGAGAAAGCGAACGCAGTTATAGATATCATGAGTTGCGCCTTATCTTTGATGGCTCAAATAAATGAAACTGATCGAATGAATATTTTGAAGGTAATTATAACATTGTGTTATATATTTCAGTTTCAGGGTGGTTTAGTTTAAACTTATGTTTCTGACATGGGGGGACGGATCCCGTCCCATAATTGGAGGGGTTCCAACTCCATAGAACCTCTAATATTCATTCATGATATGTGTCCTTTTCTGGATTCTGCATATACTGATGGCAAGGATGGGAAAAAATCTTACAGGAATACCCTTCGAACTATTAACAAAAAGTGAACGCAAATGTGTAAATTTGAATATATCTGCTTCAATTTTACAAATTGCATTTACTAGAGAGTACCCGCATGAAAGATGCATACCTCAAGGGGGTATTGTAACCTTAATAAATAGGTCAATTGTTCATGATCATTGGCCAATTTTATCTATGGACACTGTATACTTGCTACCTTTTCTCTGAAGGTTCAATATTGATGGATGCTGTTAACTTTAGCAGACCGGCACAAGTTATACTGATGTCATGATAGCATTTCTTTGCCTGGAAACCTTTCACACTGGCCAGACCCCTGATGAAAATCTATTTACTTCATTTCATATTTAGTGGATATGTGTTCCCAAGTAGATAGAAATCTTGAAAAAGTGATTCTGTAAGCCTGGAAGCAAGTATGACTGCACCATTCCTCATGGCACTGTATTCTCTGATTAGCTTGCAATACTTTGTCTTGGTCCTGTCCATACTTTTGTTAGGAAAGGGAATAGCAGTTAAGAAATTTGATCTGGTTCTCTCCTTAATACTTCTAACTTGATTGTTTACTTCAATGATTAGCTCCTTGATTGTATACTTCAAAGTGTATATTCTTTTGCATATGCAAGCACCCTAGAACTAATTAATTATCTTCTAACAAACTCATTGGCCTCGCACATGTAGATGTGTGATATTCTATTGTCTCAACTGTGTCTGAAAGTTACACATAATGTTGCGATGCCATTTGGAGATACGACACAATTTAAGGATTCCAGTAAATCAGAAAGGATTAGCAAGTCAGATGGAGCAGAACGACATTCCTTAACAGACAACATTGAGCGTGGTGACTTAACTGGAAGTTCTAGCACTAAAGTTGGAATGAATGTGCATATTCCAATTCGTGATACTGCATCCATGGCGGCGCTGCTTCTTCATGGTCAAGCCATTGTTCCTTTGCAGTTGGTGGCTCGTGTTCCTGCTGCATTATTTTATTGGCCTTTGATCCAGCTTGCTGGTGCTGCAACAGATAATATTGCATTGGGCGTCTCTGTAGGTAGCAAAGGGGGAGGAAATCTTCCTGGTGGCACATCAGATATAAGAGCGACCCTTCTCTTACTTTTGATTGGCAAATGTAAAGCAGATCCTGCTGCTTTCGTAGAAGTTGGTGGAGAAGAATTCTTTCGGTATCATTCAGCTTAAACTCACTGTTCATTGTGTTATTATCAATTATTTTTTTAATGCTTTCGCATACATCTCTGCAGAGAACTGTTGGATGATACAGATGCAAGAGTGGCATACTACTCTTCAACCTTTCTTTTGAAGGCAAGTATTGAATCTCCTTTACTGATGTTTGACATTGAAAAACTACGTATAAATTTTAATCAATATCTATATATTACAGAGAATGATGACAGAGGAACCAGAAAGTTACCAACGCATGCTTCATAGCCTTGTTTCGAGGGCTCAACAGGTGCAGTTTTTGTTTAAATGTTTTGTAGAAACCTTTGGTTTCTTTAGGAAGTCTGGTGGTTTTAGTCAGTAGGAATTCTTTTGGGTTTGAGTGACCATTCACTGACACCAGAAAAAACCAATTCACCATTAAAGAATGTTGGATAGCAGCATGATCATCAAAGACAGACAATGGAGGAGCCTGGATAGGAAACCCCTTTTATATCTTTCATTTTGATGACTCATAATAAGTTCAATATAGAGTTTTTTTTTTGCCAGTGTCATTGTGATTCTTGTTAAACTCAATTTGATGTGGCTTAACTGGTTCACCAGTTACTTTTAACCTCATAAGGATTCTCTCATATACAGTCAGGCAAATTACATTTATTTTCTTTGTTTGACTTTATCAGTAATGAGAAAGAAAAGGTCACTCTTAGGAGTTTAGCCTTGCCACACCCAATATGGTTTTTCAAGTTTTAATATGCCAATCTAAAGGTTTAGCCAAAGACCATTTTAATCTAACCCCTGTTCAAAATTTGAAGCATAGAGGTTTTGTGCTCCTTATAAGTAGAATATCAAATTAAATCAAGGATACCGTTGACATAGCTAATGTATTTAATTTAAAGCTTTTGTGATATGTTATCTTCTCTTCTCATCTTTCCTGGTTATAATGTAGTTGCAAAGAACATATTCCCTGTATAATTTGTATTTAGTATCATGTGCAACGTTCGTCTCTTATGGTCATTCGTTTCCTTCTAGTGCTCAAGATACTTTGTACTTCTATTTACAGAGCAACAACGAAAAGCTATTGGAAAACCCGTACCTCCAAATGCGTGGCTTGCTTCAACTGTCAAATGAGTAGCTACATTCACATTTCAGCTGTTAAATGAATAGCTACCATTTTGTTTGACTGCTCTGATCAATGAATTTACGGTTCATTACTCCTGATGTTGGCTATGGTAGCAATTCATGGTGAAGCTGTCAAATAACAGATGCCTCTATTTGTCATGGTTCAAATGAAGTTTAAGTCGAGCTAAGAACTGAGAGATGATGTCCTTGAAAATTCCCCTTGGAGCTCAGAGAACTTCCAAAAAAGGCCACTAAACAAAGTAAAGCTTTGTTTTTTCCTGAAGTTTTTAAAAATGGCAGCATGTTTACTAAGCAGCAGCTGCTTCTTTATGCAGAAATGCATAAAGGTGAGGTTTTTCCACCCATCTTCAGGTACTTGCACGCACCTCCTATTTTTTTTAATGTAAATTCAGTATACTTTCCATGATTGTATGTTCTTACGTCAATGATATACACATTGTTTCTTAGCATGCGTGGTTTTTTGTTCAAATGACATGATATATATCCTTTATATAGTTCCTAACAGCCTAAAACCCTCCCCACCTAGCTGAGAGCTTCATCAAACTAAAGCCTTTACCATTATATCTTGCCACAATGTTTACTCCATGTAATTATATTTAATATATATTTTCAATAGTTTTCCAATCCATGCAAATCTTGCATTGTTCTTACTCCTTTACCGCCTTAAGTGATGACTATCTTTGACCCTTATGTACTTGCAGTTATGGGGAAATTAAATCTCAGGAACACCAGTAAGTATTTGGAACTGGTGATCTTTTTTTTGGTGGTTGTAATTATTCATCTGAATGCCCTAAATTCTTCGGTGGAGGTTTCAGTTCTCTCTTTGATGGTACATTATCTGAAGGATCGACCAACTTGATGCATAAGCGTAGATTGTACATAACATCGTCTTCCAGCTGGAGTCTCTGGGTTTTGGAGCATTATTTGTACATATATTTTGTTGTGTTGGTGATGTGTTTTTTCGTGCTCAAATAGGTTGTCCTTTTTCTAAAGAATTTTGCAAGAATTTTTGTTTTGTTTTGCCATTAATTGCTCAGAAGCCTCTCACTAGATTGAAGAGGTGAAGAGTGCAGGCGTGCTCCTTCCCACAGGGGAAGACCTAATCTAGATAGGGAGTGCCCTGCAATTTTGTTTTGTGATAGCTCGAGCGATACACTTTTATAGCATGCCATTGATTTTATTTCTGTAGCATGTAATCAGCTTTATTGTTGGGAATTGTGATTCGCCTGATATTTATTTTTCCATGCCTTTAAATATATATTTATTGAAATTATAATTTGTATTTATATTTTATTTTATTCATGTTATAAGAACTAATAGGTGTAACCACTGCAGATATATAAATCTATTTTTATGAACCTACTCCGGAAACGTTGATAAATAATTGAATATATTTGTTGTTAGCATATCCACAATAAATGCTACTCCTTCTGTTCCAAGATAAATTTTACACTTTTCTTATATAGATGTTCCAATTTTTTTTTTCACACCCCAAAAAAGGGAACAACTTACACTCAATAAACTACATTTTTTATATTTTATTATTTAACTTCACACTCATATACTTTTTTTTTTTAATATGCGTGAAATTTTATATATGAAAAAATGTTGGGACGGAGTAATATTTATGACAATATTTTTAAGGATTCTAACAACTATTCTTAACTACTATTTTCTCTTTTCTAAAATTATTTTCAGTCATTTTTCTCAGGCTCTTGGGCCTGGTGAGATTGGAATTTGACATCTGTCCATTGGTCCCGGATTCATTATCAATTGTGTCACAACAAAATTAGAATGTGTAATAATATAATTTTATTATAATCTGTAATTGGATACGTAATGTGCATTAATGATGTTTGTTATATAATAATTTATATCAAAACAAAAATTGTGCCATTTTTGTGAGACAATTTCCCAAAATAACAACGATTTTTGTGTGTCATATCCTGAAAATAGTGTGGAGAAAAAAACGAACATGGGAAGCATTTAGCTTGTGTTTATACTTGATTAGTATGTTGTTCTTCTCATTGAGATGGTTTAGAAGAAAATTATCCTTTATAAATAAATGGGCTGCTAAGAACGTTGGGTTTTTGCTCTTTACACTTAATTTTTTATGTAATCATTCAAACAATTATCTTCTTTTATGAACAAAGTGGCAGTATCATCACATTAAGCTTATTCACATCATTTTTGACATCTTATAATATTTTTATTTATTTGTATATATTATTTTTTTCATTAGAATTTTTATTTGTGTATATTATTATTTAACAAGATATAAAAAGAATTATTTAAAAATGATAATATACTTCAAATTTTTTATTTTTTATTTATTTAATGAGTAAATCTCTGATACATGTTTCGTCACTGGTTATATAATAATAATCCGGGCAAATGAATCATTCCAAAATCGAATATTATATTAGGCTCCATTTGGATCGATGGATTTGAAATTTATGGATTTCACACACAAATAATCACCCTCTCCATGAATTTACAAATACTTAGATTCCATTTTATGTTTAAAATGGAGGAATTCTAAATCCTCTTTAAACCCATATTATTTGTGAAATCACTCGTCTCCACCCTTTCATCTCTCATTTTTCTTATTTTTTTTTCCTTCTTTCTCGTCTCTTTATAATTCCTAACTTAAAATGTATATTTTTTTACATGTATTTTTGTTTAAATCCATTCATTTTCAAAACCATCCATCCAAATGAGCCTTATATTATTGCTGAATAAAAAATTGAGGTCCATGGGCAAAGTCAGCATATATCACAAAGTCGCTCTTCATGCATGCATTCTAATCTAATCTAATCTACTGATAAAATCATAATCGGTAAGTCGCACTCTGCACTCCACCATCACCTCTTCGCAATTCCCTCTGCCTCCGATTCTTCATTCTTCCGTCTCCACCACCATGGCTGTAGAGATCTGCCTCAAGGCTGCTACAGGCGCTCCCGACATTCTTGGAGACTGTAAGTTTTGCCTTTCATATTTCCCCCTTTGATCGCGCACAGAGCCAACCTTATTTTTTTCTGGTGATTTGATTTGATTTGATGTATCAGGCCCCTTTTGCCATAGGGTTCTAATGACTTTGGAAGAGAAGAAAGTACCTTATAAGAAGCTTTTGATCAATCTCGAATCGAAGCCTCAATGGTAAATGCCTGACAACTGCTGGTTTACGCGTCAATTGGATATATGAATAGGTTTATTATTGTGCTTTTGTTATCGTCAGTTCATTCTTCATATGGGGTATTTAGGTTTTCGGAAGTGAATCCCGAAGGGAAGGTGCCGCTCATTAAATTTGATGATAAATGGATTGCTGATTCTGACGTCATTGTTGGTATAATTGAGGAGAAATATCCGAACCCTCCTCTCACTCCTCCTCCTGAAGTTTCATCAGTGTATATATCTTCTCTTTTTCCTTGTGATCAAGTGTATTTTCATATACTTGCGACGATGTATTTGGTGATTTTGATTGATGTACTTTTGCCTTTTTATGGTTGAAGATGATGATTTAGGAGTAGGTGTATGAATCTTTGTGGTTTTCACCTTCTAATTGACATAGACGGTCAGATTTTCCCTTGTTTGTGATACTAATTTCCTCTCCTTGACTTCTAACTCTAGGGGCTCCAATATACTGCCTTGTTTTGTCAAATTCTTGAAGAGCAAGGATCCTAGTGATGGATCAGAACAAAGCCTACTTGATGAATTGAAGGCATTGGATGAGCACCTAAACAATAAGGTGTGAACTTCTGTGTTCGAATAAAATTATTATGGAAAAACATAGATTTATTGTTTGTGTTATATGTCTTTGCTAATGAAGTGTGTATATGATCAGGGACCATATGTCAATGGAGAAAATATTTGTGCTGTTGATTTGAGTTTGGCCCCTAAACTTTACCATCTCGATGTGGCCCTTGGCCATTTTAAGAGTTGGGCTATACCTGAAAGCTTGACTCATGTACACAACTACAAGAAGGTACCGTTCTGTATTATTATCAATCTCATCCCTCTGTGTTGTCCTCCTTTAATGTTTTGTTACTTGATATTAGATAGTTGGGATAGTTGAAGTTCATGACCGCTTTAATGTACGCTCAAATAGTCCCCGATTTATAGGGAGTAGGGACAATAAATCAATTTTGAAACCAATCCTAGTCCTAGAATGAAATTGTATCTCCAAATAAAGTGCCAACATATGAACTACGGAAGTTTATCAGATTTGATAAATGTATTAAACTCATTTATATTAATTAAATAACTGTTAAAAAGCTTCAAAAAAAAAATCGTAGTTATTTGATCAGCTTGTCTCCCCTGTTCCATATCTGTTCAGCTCTGAATAAGACCAACTTTCTTTCATTTGTTTAAAGCTCTGCCTTGAGTTTGAAGTTCTGGTGTGGAGATCATGTACTTATTAACTATTTGGTGGATAAATTGTGATAGTGCTTCTCCTCTTTTTTTTTTTTTATTAATGGAAATCGTGCTCCTTTCCTATGTCAGGTAATGATGAAATTATTTGGTTTAGTAAAAAACTCAATCTTTGATTTAGTAATATCATGAATGCAATCTTTGATCTTTCATATTGAGTGAAAATATTTTGCTATGCTGGGGCCGATTTTAACTTCCAACTTTTCTAGATTTTTCATTGTACCTAAAGCATCATATTGAAAAGCTTTTGATCCTACCCTACAACTAACCAAGTCGATTCCAAACATTTTTTTCTGACCGTTATGAGTAAGGTCAGCTACTTGAAATCAATTGTTTCTGTTCGAAAGCATTATAATTCACAAATTTGCCTCTAACATATAGCATGCACTGTCCCAAAACAGCAAGGAAACCATCATCTTTCAATTTTCTTATGCATGATCTTGTATATTCCTTTTGATGAATGCCATTGAAATTTGGAAGATAGTTTTTCTCATTAAAATATATCAAACAAGAACTGAATTGATGTGGTTTTCCTCCCCCAAACAGTTGGTCTTCTCTCTGGAGTTATTCCAAAAAACGAAGGCTGATTCGCAGTATGTCATCGCTGGCTGGGCATCGAAACTCAATGCTTGAACTTGTTGCAGTCCACATAGTATATCATAGAGAATGCAACTATTGGTTCATTATGCAAGATTCCATTTGAGTGGACCCCCTTAATAATGAAAATCATCCCTGATATTGGTCTGATGTAAAATTTTCTACTGTCATTCCATCATGTCCAGTTGGAAAAATTCAGTTCGTTGATATGTTTGATTTTTTCAATACGTATATCAAATAAGACTGTGTATTGTAGTTGATCAAGTCTTATGTGAGTCCATTTCATGCATAAAACGAGATATTTTTGCATATTTTTGTACTACTCAATTTTATTAGAAAAAATTATATTTCACATGTGTTTTTAAATATTCCTAAATTATACAAGTATATTAAAAATGCTCCTAAATACTAGGTTTGAGAAAAGGTATTACTAATGAATGATTGAGAAAAGGTTTTTAAATAATACTACTATTTTTGTTCCCTAATAACTTACATATTTTCTTACTTATAAATTTCACATAAAAAAAAATGTATTCTTACTGTATTTATTTTATTTCAAAATACTCTTCATTCATTATCTAAAATATCGATAAAAAATATTAAAAACATTTTCCCCAATTTATGGATATTTCTAACAGTTTCATATTTTAAAACCTTTGCAACATATTCATTAATAACTTGAGAATCTTAATAAACATTTTTGCTTATACACACTAATTATATAATGGCCAAAAGTTTTTGTTTTTAGAGGTTATTTGAGGTGTGTTCACTAGTCAAGGCAAATACATACATTAGTTTATATTTAAAAGTTTGCATGATGTACAGGTGCGGACACATAATTTTTATCCAGTCAAGATATAAATTTAAAAATTTTGTGTATTCTCTATATATACCATATGAATGCTAAAATAATTTTACAGGTCATTATAGACGAATACTTTATTAAAATTTAATTTTAAATGTAATGAATATAACAATATTGAAATTCTTCATAATTTAAAGGTAAAAATATGAAATGGACTCAGCATGAGTTCTCATAGTCAGAGATCTTATGAAACAAAGATTATATAAGGATTTTAAAATAAAAATAACTTCTTAAATAACTTAGAAGTTTTTAGAAACAAAAATTAATATTTTAGAGTACTTTTTACTATATTATGTCATTAAAAAAAATTGATAGTTAATATTATATACTCCCTCCGTCCCGGGTATTTTTTTCCAAAAGACCTGGACATACGGATTAAGAAAAAATAGAGTATGTGAGTGAGAAATTAATTAATAAAATATAAAAGGTGTACTTTATTGACTTTTTTAAGTGTAAATTATTTCCCTTTTAAGGTAGGAAGAAAGAGTTGGGACGTCCCAAAGGGGAAAAAAGAATTTGGACTGAGGGAGTATTGATTATTGAATTTTGAGTAATTTTGTTAACAATATAATTTATAAATAAAAATTATCTAGAAATTTTGATAATTAAATCCTAATTTAAAAGGTTCAATAAATAAAAATATGTACATGATGATTAATATATTTAATTTTTTATAATTAAACACATAATATTTAAAAATATAATAATAAAAATATTAAGACAAATATTTGTCATGTGTTGCCTCTATGTAAATCCGTCCAAATGATGGATAAGCATATTTGATTTATTTTTTAACAAGAAATAAGTTAAAAGTACAATACATGCTTACATATTGAGGGAGTATTTGGTTAATGGCTTTTGATGGTGAGTAAATTAGTAATGGTAATCAAAATCATAGTGTGGTTTGGAATGACTTTATTATAATTTTAATTTCCAAAATTAAGAATTAACCATAGTTCAGCTATATGAGAACTATGATTTTCAATTCATACTCTTTTTATTCCTTACCATTATACGAAATGGCGCTTGAAATATTCGTTAAGAGACAACTGCTCATCAATTGATGGGAATCTATTCCAATGTCCCTCCACAGTCCATATTAAAGTAACTTTCTTTTATTCTACTTGTAAAAAAATATTAAAACACTGTGAAAGAATAAAAAATTTATATAATAATGCAACTGTATAATTTTGAGATATGGAAAACGTTTAGCCAATCGAATTACTACCTCTACAAATTTGCATCTATTTACAAAAAATATGTGTATAAATATATGATTGTGTATATAAATTAATATTTTATTTTTTAGAAGTGTGTAAATTTATGTTAAACTAATAAAAAAAAGGTGCAAATTTGGATGGTAAGAATATTGAGTATGTTTGATTCGTAAGATAAAATATCAATCAGTCAAAAACATGTGTTTTTTACCATAAAAAAATATGTATTTTTAACAGATTGAGACTTTTATCTTGCAAACCAAACATCCTAAAAAATAAAATACATGAAGCTGGTATAGCCGTATAGGTGCTGCCACGGACAAAGGTCCAGCTTTCAATAATATAACATGCACTTAAACGTGGCAGATGCAAGGTGGCTCACAGCCTCACACTTAATTGCATTTTGTGTGTGTTTGGTTGATAATATATACTATACATTATGGGTGTGTTTGGTAACGTAGATTATTATTTATTGCTACTTGCTCTCACCCTCTCTCTATCTCAATTTCGAATTCTCCATTCGGCCATGGCTGTAGAGGTTTGCGTGAAGGCTGCTGTAGGCGCTCCCGATGTTCTCGGAGACTGTAATTTCAACCCTTTTTCACTTCAAAGTCGCCCTTGGTTTTGTTTCGTCTACTCATTTTCCTTTTGATAATTTAGGTCCCTTTAGCCAAAGGGTTTTGCTGACTTTGGAAGAGAAGAATGTACCATATAAAAAGCACTTAATCAACGTAGCTGCGAAGCCCCAGTGGTAAATGCCTAAATGCTACTGTTTGCAGCTCGATTACAGTGTGTTTTGCGTGTTTTAATCAGAGTTAATTCGTTTTCTTGATGTGACTTTTAGGTTTCTAGAGGTGTACCCAGAAGGGAAGGTGCCAGTGATAAAATTTGATGACAAATGGATTGGTGATTCTGACGTGATTGTGGGTATTATTGAAGAGAAATACCCCACGCCTTCCCTGTCTTATCCTCCTGAAGTTGCATCTGTGTATGTTTTCCCCCCTTTTTATTCTTATGTTTATTTACATATTTCTGTCATCTTGTATGTTTGTTCCTTTGGATGTACTAAAATGTTTATGAGCTCTTGCTGATGGGAATTGAACGGTTGATGTTGATTTGGTGATTCTAGTCAATTTATGGTTTCATGTTTATCTTCGGAGTAAACAAAAACAAAGAGATGTCATACATATAGTTTCAACAAATTGATTTCCTTTTTGTGATTCTCACTTCCTTTGCCCTTGGATGATGGATGTGTTCATCACAGGGGTTCCAAGATATTTCCTACGTTTGTTACTTTCTTGAAGAGCAAGGATCCCAGTGATGGATCAGAACAAGCCCTGCTTGATGAATTGAAGGCATTGGAGGAGCACCTCAAAAATAAGGTGTGAATGAACTTTCAAAGATAATTATATTGATCAACTTGAGATAGAACTATAATGTGGGCTTGTTTGATTCACATTCGAATTGCTGGATTAATCACACCCCTCCTATTGGATTGGATTATCCTTGGATTTGAGGATTAACCCATTCTTTAGACACGGTCTGAAATGTAATCCTGGGCCCCGCCATGTGAACCTATCAAGGCCAATCCTGTGAAGCAAACAAAGCCCTGGAAAGGTATGATAATTTTACATTATCAACTGTGTTTGCTGATGTTGTTTTCTATCCATAATCAGGGACCATATGTGAACGGAGAGAACATCTGTGCTGTTGATATGAGTTTGGCACCAAAGCTTTACCATCTATTTGTGGCCCTTGGTCACTTTAAGAGTTGGACTATTCCTGAAAACTTGACTCATGTGAACAACTACAAGAAGGTATCATGATTTATTAGTATTGTTATTGATGTCTTTTGCCTTCCTTCCTTTTCCCCTTTGGTGCTTGTACTGAATTGATTGATATTCCACAGTTGAAGCAATTGATATTCCTCTCCCATATTAACTAGCACAGTACAGTTTACAATTTCGAAAGTATAAGCTAATCTTGCAACTGAAATTGTTTCCCTAAATCTTGTTCCAGATCATAAATGGTCAATTATGAACTATAGATTTTTCTTGACTCTAAACCTGAAATAACTTAAAACTGAAGATTCAAATGCTGAAAATATTACTCACCTCTAGTTGTCTTCAACGGGGCCTGTATCTCCAAATCTCGTCTCAACTTGGAACAAGTTGAGGCTCGACTACTTTCCTCTTCTTTTTTCGTTTCTTGAATCTTAGGTTAGATCAGTTTTTCTTTTGCTTTGTCCTTCTAAAATAATCAGTACAGAGCATGCATATTCTTGTGGATCTCCCTATAAATGCAATAAAATTATCCACCAAAGTAGGAAAATGATGCTGTTAAGTATGAGGCACGAATATGTAATTGAGCTCCAGTCTAATGCTAACACATTTTGCCCTTGTCGATGAAAAGTTTTACATTTCCATTGCTGTTCACAGTTGCTCTTTGCTCGGGAGTCTTTCCAGAAAACGAAAGCTGCAGAGAAATATGTCATTGCAGGCTGGGAGCCCAAATTTAACGGCTGAACTTGCAGCAGTCGAATGCTTATTAACCAAATAAAAATCCATGTTTGATGCAGCGTGCATGGTATATGTTGTACCTATTATTTAGTGTACTTTAATGTCATCCTGGAAATAAATGTGAGACTCTTGTTCATCTCATCAATTCTGGTATCAGCTTTTATGGTTTTGGTCAAATATAATTCAGAGAACTTGATTTTTCAAATATCACTGTCAAAAATTCAAGCATCAATGATTTTTTAAATAACAATAGTTGAAAATTTGAGTTCAAATAAAGTCAGATTTACAGATATTTTTTTCCATATACAAGAGGGATAGACGTTTTGATAAATTTAACTCACCTTTACAATGTTAAATTTTAAAAATAAAAATGGATCTTGTGCAAGATAATGTAATGTTGGGCTTGGATTTTAAATTAAATGTATTGTTTCAATGGATCCTTATACATTGTTCTTTTAGTATTCCATATAAGAGGTCTTAAATTATAATTAACAAGCCCATATAAGAGTTTAAAAACCACTAGCTCAGGCGCAGCAATAAAATATAAATAAGGCGTTTTCTTTTGTATGCTTTGTTTAGTCTTTTGCTGGAGAAATTAAGTAGAAGGCTGATTTGGGGCACAAGTGTTTGTCCTAAGACTAATAAGTAAGCCAACAATTTGTTGCCAGTGTTGGACCGTTTTGTGCACGATGATTTGATCCTTTTTTTTTTTCGTCTTATTAGTTACCACATTTTAGAACAGCAGTCGTATCATTCCTTTTACTTTTACATGTAACTACGGAAGTAATTATGTACTTTTTGAGAAAGTTAGGGTATCGAGTTGGTTAATTTTAGTCCGTGTTTATAAATCATCAGATTTTAAATCTAGTGATTTGATGTTAGGGGTGTTTGGTTGGAGGGAAGATAATGAGTAAAGGAATGACTTTGAAAGTAGTGTGAAATCAAGTCATTTCTCTCAATATTGTGAGGTATGAGGATTACTAAAAAAATGATGTATAAAATTACTATTTGCATTCCCATTGCTCTTTCTCTCTCTACCAAACAATTTCTTCCATTCCCATTCCCCCTATCTATACCACTCAACCAAGCACACCTTAATGATTTGCTGCCTTTTGAACTAATTTCTCATTTTTCATCGAATTGTGCCGTTCTATTTACTTTTATGATAAATTTAATAATTATAAAGTATAGTAATTGAATTAGAAATTTATAACGCCTTAGTGAGACAGAGTTCATCATAGTCCAACAAAATATTCAGACCCTGGCTAGTGTTAACTAACTCAACATTCTAACTGATATGAAGAATAACCTAAATAATTATTTATTGTCTCTCTATTTTTTTCTTCTTTTTTTTTTCTTTTTTCAGAAGAAACCATTCAGAGCATAAGGAACAAAACATGTCATTTCAGGGGTGTTTATGGACTTTTCAAACAACTAGAACTTAAAAATTATTTTGTGCCATTATTTTTAATTAGTTAGTTCAAATTTTGATTTTGGCGTTATTTACAGTGAAATTGTACAATAGAAACGCACCTTTCCATATTAAAAACTGAACTTTTGTTATGTAATTTCAGTGTACAACAAAATGTTGCACTTGCACGTAGAGTTGTTAATCGGAGTGAGTATTTGATGCTTGAGCTTTATCGAGCTCAGCTTATAACATAAATGAGTTTAAAATAGTATTCAACTCGACTCGTTAACGAGTCGAACTGAACCTAACGAGCCTAGTTGAATTATCAAATATATTTGACTATTGCATCTAATTAGTCGAGCTTGAACCGGCTTGTTAGTTTACGAGCTCAAACTTGACTCATTTATAAGAATAAATAAGCTAGGTCGAGCTCACAAGCAACTCAAATTTTAACATCTCGAAGTCACTTAATCCAAATTCGAGTTATATAATTTTTACATTACAAAAAGGTAGACTAACTTTTTGTTTTTATCTTCCATAAAGATAAATTTATTCATATATTTAATGTATTATTAAATTTAGGGTACTTTACGTATTGGTTCAAAAAAATCACTATATTTACAAATTGGTTCATAAAAATTTGAACAGAAGTATTTTTTTTGTTTGCACAGAAGTGTTTTTTTTTTTTTGCACATAAATCATTTTGTAATTTGTGCGAATTTATTGAACCAATTTGTACTTTTCTCTTAAATTTATATTTTCATCTTTGTCAGTTGTCACCATTTTATATATCTTATTACTAATATTTTCTATAAGACTTCAACGGTGGGAAATCGTAAGAAATATATGTAAATTTATTTTTATGGGATTGAAAAAATATATTACATAACAAAATTTTGATTTTGATTTTTTAATAAATATTCTTATAATTCTCATATGCCAAGTAATTTCCAAGAAAGAAAGTAATGGTTGCGTACTATAATACTTCATCTGTTTCATAAGAATTTGCACTATTTTATTTAGTTGTTCCACATAAATTTACACAATATTAAAAATAGAATATCAATTTACATGCATATTCACATAATTATACATATATTTATTCACTTATTATTATTTTATTTAAAAATCATATTTTTTTTTAAAACATGAAATAAAAAATGCAAGGAAAGAAGTGAGTGCTGATTTATTTAATAATAATATTTAATATTCTAGGAAGTAGGGGGAACAGCAATCAAACTACTGTGTTGAGATTAGTCTCCTTGAATGATAGTAGAAGCCATTTGGCAGCTGAGTCGGAGATGCTTGGAACTTGTCAACCCAAAACGTAAGGTTTGTTGAGGAAATTAATTTATAAGCGACTTTCCCAATTTGAGACTGATTTTTATATTAATAATATGCAATTGAATTTTAAAAAATATATCTTCAATATACTAATATTTTAAAGGCCAATTAGTATTTGAATTTTAAATAAAATATCTGAAATAATAATTAGTAATATTTCCAAAAATAATCAACGATACTTCAATTACAAAAAAATAAAATTACATATTTCAACATGTTATTATACATTTTGATATTATTCAAAAAATAATTAATAATACCATAATTTAAAAAAATCATTCAATATATTACTATATATTTTTAAAAAAATTAAAAATTGAACTTAAAATTCAAATGTATAGTACACACCCAAGACCATACAAAAATTTGTGTCAAATTAAATATAGGGCCAGCAGATTTTTATTTATTAAAAATATTATTTTAATAAATATATTTAACCATATATAATTTCATAATATGAATAAATCGCAAGAGAATTAAATGCTGTATGAAAAATAGATTTGAAAAAAATATTACCCACCAACTTAAGTAAAGTAATAAATAAAGAAATGATATCCGGTAGACTTCAACGCGTCAATAGACTCAGCATGGTGAAGAAAAATCAATGCAAAGAAAGGTAGTGATCTGATCTGATCTCATTCCACTACTGATTCTTATTTACGAAGCATACACTAAACTACAGAAGTAGGAATTTTCTTCGTATTTCAACCCACTTGAGGACGGCCATCTCTTCCTCCTATTCAACATTGACTAAACCTAACTTTCCTATATATATCCCAACCTTCTCCAAATTGTACCATCACTCAAACCTCCAGCAATGGATTTCCAACAACGGCAGACGACAAGCGTTTACTTGGTCGATGAGTTTTGGGATGAGGACGACGTTTTCTATCGTGAGCTGCGAAAGCAAGTCTTGCAGCTCACGGCAGAAGACGAAGACGAAGTGTATGAAAACAAGAACCTAAAAGTGGTTGCAGTGCAAAAACAAGGTTCTAACAGAGGTGGGGCTCCAAGAGACGGGGGCTATTGCGATTGGGCCGGAAATAAGGAGGATTTCGCAGCGCCAGTTTGGATGCACAACCTGTGGAGGCCAGGAAATGGGACGGGAGTTTTCATCCCACAAGCAGTGCAGCAGTCCAAGAAAAAGAACAAATCAAGTATGAATTGTTGAATTTGCTGCTAGTTTCTTACTCTTTGATCTTTCTGCGGTGTAATTAACAAACTTCTGTTTGAATATGATTTCAGGAAGGAAGAGGAACGAAAGAGGACGAAGAACATACATGCGTGTGGAGAAGATATAACCTGGATGGATTACTAAATTCTTTTATTTCTTCATGTGAAATATGTATATCTGTAATCCTTGTATAAATAATAAATGCAGCAAAACAAGTTATAGTTTTGCTGATTTTGGGAATATGTACATGTTTTCTTGAATAGCTTGAGATTTGTATTAGATGGAAGTCCACACATCTGCACAACTAACTAAAAATTGAACTAAAACCGACATGAAATCAAGTCAAGAGTACTAAAGAGCTTGCATAATAATCATCGAAAAATCAAAATGTAGAAACAGATCTTCGGTTCCACTACGAGAAGCTATACTTACATTGAAAGCGTCAGATTGGACTTTTGGATGTGAAAAAAGAGATTAGTCCTTAGGGCGTGCTTGCCATAAAGAACTCAGAGCTCGGAGTCTTGATTTATAGTCGCTGATTGCAAGAAGAGCGTGGGCAGCTTGACGGGGTGTCAAGATTCTTTGAAGTTGTTGTAAGGTCTGCTGTCTCAGGAGGTCTGCCTGTTGGAATATACTCACTCAGGGTTCAATATTTCTATAACAGAAATGAGGGGATTTAGGTAAATTTACAAGAAAATGGATATTGGACTTACCTGATGAAGGAAATTCTCAAGAGTGGCAAGCTTGCTCATTGCAACAGCCATCTGTCCCATGTAGTTAGCGACGTCTCCAGTATTACGGGGACCAAGAGAATTCGATGAGAGAGTCTCGACAAGTGATTGTTGCAATGCTTCCATTCCTTGAGACAAGGCATCTTCTGCCTGTTGAGAAGATTGCTGTAGATTACAAATGCCCACCAACTGTTGCTCTGTTAATGGCTCGATTTGGTTGCCAAGAATCTGAAATTTTAGAAAAAAATACAATCAGAATGAAACGCGGCTATCTTGTGTCTTGTGTCTTGATTGCAATTTCCAAAAAAAAAGGTTAAAATGTAATATAGTGAAGATGGTGATTTTTGCAGCGGTTAAGCATAGAAGGATGAAAGAAAACAATTAGGACGAAACGTGGCTGCCCGGTGTAATGTCATGATATTTTCTGTTATAAAAGTGTGTTTAAAAATTCAACGTAATTTTTACATCAGTTGAGCATAGAAAGATGAAAGAATTAATGTTAAAAATCACCTTGAGGACCTCGGAGCAGCGAAATCCGCCTAACCACATGAAACACCTTTCAGCAGGTGTTTTCCACATGCCAGAAAGCATGTGGAAGACGTCCATCTTGGCAGCAATGCTTTTGCGTCGGAATATCTCGTCGTAATGGGACATAACTCCTTGAACGAGAAGCCTCATTTCACTGTCACTAACTTGGGAATTTAGAGCTGATCTCAGATCATTAATCAGTCGGTGATGTTCATCAAGCCATCTTGTGTAATCCGTGTCGAATGTCAAGGCCCCTATACACATTCATATCATAAGGTTTGCAATTTAACCTCAAAAGCTTCAATTTTGTGTATTACAATAATTTCACTCACCATTTCCACCCATCAAATTACTCTGGTCTCCAAAAAACCCAGATGCAGAACACACACTCTGCAATTTAGGTGCAAAAGTAATTTAATTCCAGCAAACATAGCTAGTATACAGATAAAGAGTTATATAATATTTGATCAAATGAAAATTAATATGAAGTCAACTATGAACTCAATACAATTGTGTATAATAAACGGACATATAAATTTTGATGCATGATGCCTCATTCATTTAAGTATTCAAAACGAAAGTACCTGCTGCCGTGCTCTTTTGAGGTCCTGCTCGAGTTGTGTAAGCTTTACCCGACTACTCTCTAGCTGTTGAACATACGCCTATCCATAACCAAAAACATATATGTTACTCAAGCATTGTCCATTGTCCATGTTCATTTTGTGTTGTAGTAGTAATAGAATCATTCTAAGTGCTGATCCAAACTTCTACAGAATTCAAAATTAGTTAAATTACATCAAACAACTAGTTTTCAAATGCATTTACTTTTTTTCTCATTCGACTTTTCCTCGCAGCTTCACGATTCTGAGCAAGTCTGCGAAGGGCCTGGAACAAAGGCAATAAGAAAATAAACTCACTCCCAAATACCAAATTGCGTATGAATCGACAAAAGAACAGCAAAATAAACCTTTTGGTCTCCAATTTCCCCCTTAGACAGATCCATCGAATCAACAGCCATCAATCTTTCATGATGAACTCCAGGATACTAAAAATAAGTAAACATATCAATGGCAACCATTTAGATTTCGGCCAATATGTCCCGAACTTCCAAATTTAATATTGACATAGGTATTGTGATTTTTAGGCTAATAACTCATTAAATTCACATTTATTTTCCAAACAGGCAAGAGCACCATATACACAAGACTCAATCTCAAGGAATGTGGGAATCAAATGATTAAGATACACAGCGTGCAACAACATATATAGAACTACCATATTTTTGCTGAAAAACTAGTATTTCAAGATCATGCATACTTCTAAAAACTGGTAAGCTCCACCATTAGTACAGCTTAAACATGATAAGGTTTAAATAGCACTACATGTGCTGTGCTGATATTTCACAGTTACAATTAATGACCAAACAGGAAGAATTCTAAATCTAACCAGAAAAGGTTCAACTTTTCTACTGCTTATAGCATCAGAAAACAGGTGATGTGAAGAAATGGGAAAAAACCTGGTTTTTGTCGTCTGTGTCTGTGGAAGTGTCAGTCTGATGGCTGTGATCTGCAACCACCCCTGAATCACCCCAATTCTCAAAGTGGCCATTTCCCAAAGCTCCACCACCACCACCACCACCAACCCCCACCATAGGCCCCTTCTGAGATATGAATTGGCCTGAATCAATTCCTGTTCCTGATGAAACCATCTCAGCTGAACCCAAACTCTGTAAAAACAAAAATGCATTTATGGTTCTCTCATTAACACACACACACACAATTTGTGTGTACAGTCAGATTCGAAGAGAAGACAGAAGGAGAAGACTTACATTGTTGAGTCCACCAAACTGCAAGTTACTAGACACAACAGAAACATTGCTTGCCTTCAAATCATTATACATTGAGCCTACCATGAAATTATACATTATTTGCAAGTTGTTAGGACGAGAGAGAGAGAGAGAGAGAGAAAGATTAAGGAGAAAAGCTTACTTCTGCTTAAGTTTACAGCGTCATCATGATGAAAAGCATGTCCATTTGATTGCTCAAGCTCCCCAAGATCCGAAAAGCGTGGCCCATTTCTACCACCTTCCTCACCCCTGCTTTCAGAAATGCATAAAGATTACACCAAAAACACACACACGTGCAATTATAAAATTTTAAGTTAGAAAGGGACTCATAAGAACCCCACACGAAAAGATAGAAAATACGACAAAAACATTTTTTTTTTAAAAGGACTTTTGCAAACACCTGAGGTAAAAGGGTGACTGGGAATGGCAATACACATCAGAGTTGGTGAGAGCAATGGCCTGTTGTGCGACAGCTGCTTTGAAGCTATGCATTTCGAACTCTATCACACGCAAAGAGTTTTTCTTCTTCTTCTTCTTCTCTAATATAGAGAGAGTTGAACAAGAAGAAAGAGAACACTAAAAACAGAAATCAAGACTATAACAATGAAAACAACAAGAAAAGGTTAGGAAGCAAAATCTTGGGTGTATCTTTCTTTGACAGATGCCAAGGTTGTTTTTTATTCATTAAAATCATACGTACCAATACTATCTTTTCATTATTACACTCTGATCCCTTCTTTTTTGTGCATTTCAGGTCCCCAAAATGTACTACCCCTCACGGGGCCCCATTGCCTGTGAAATTCACGACCCAACCAAATTGTACAAAAAAAAAAAGCCTCCCCAATAAATTTGAATGATCACACTATTGAAACGCCATTTTTCAATAACTAGAGATTAAAATTTATCCACCAAAAAACAGAAATATACCCTTTAAAGCTAATTTCTGATGCACTTATATACATAATCCATGCTATGAGATTTATTGAGCAGACGAGTGTGTCATTGGTTAGAGTAAGTTAATAAAAGATGATGTGACGGTGACGGTGACGGTGACGGTGATGGTGATGAGATGGGATAAGACTGGGGTAGGGTGTGGGGGCGGTGCATTGGAAAAGCAGCTCGAAGTAGGGATGAAATTAAATTTTGTTAGGAGACGAAATAAATAGGAATTGATTATAGATGTTTTGCTTCAAAGTAACACCTTCAGAGACGCTACAGAGTGATGTCTGGCAGCATAAATTGTACGGGCCCCAGCTAAGCCCGTATGCCGCTGCCATTTCCAAAAGCCGCGCCACCGCTCCCTGGCGTTGGATTCCCCCCAAAGGTGGTCACTAAGCGGTGTTTGGAAGTAGCTCACTCGGATTAGACAAGCTTATCGAACTCGGATCGATTAGACTAATTTAGCTCAAATTAATTTAGAGTTCAAACTCTAATCCGAAATTTATAAGTAAAGCTCAATTCGAACTCGAAATTTACACAAATTGAGCCAAGTCGATTTTATAAAATAATGAGTATTTTTTGAGTTTGAACTCGCTCATTTAATACATCAGGTGGTGTTGAGACGATGCTTAACAAATAAATTTGGAGGGAAGAGTTGCTGCTTTGATTATTTTTCTTTTTTCTTTACATTTATATATGTGAGTTTCTTTTTTTATTAGTTCCAACCTTCTTCCAAATTAACCGCACATAAAAATTAAGTTTTGATTTGATCTATGAGGGTTTTGCTTAATTTATTCTAAATATTTTATAAATTCTAATATCATACAAAATGTTTTAAAAAATTATAATATATTACTTTTAAATTGCTTATAAATTATTAAAAAAATTATATAATATAAATTACTCGTATAATATCGTTCAAAATGTGCACTAAACTACGAGCAAATAAGTGAGTATATTTTATATCAGTAATGCAGAAATTGGCTTTGGTGGTGTCTAAAAGCTAGACGGCCACTTGTTGACATAATTTCTTCTAAATCGATAGTTCGTGGCGTTTTTTAGTTTAGACACCCTCTAGATGGTCCTAAACTGTCCAAAATCTATGTTTTTACATATTTAAAAAAAACCTATACTTTAATATTTATATATAATGATGTGTATGTGTTTTAGGGTAAAAATTGTAAGTAATTTTTTAATATACAACTTTATATAGAATATTTAAATAAGACAATTGTAAGTAATTCCTACAGCTAAAGGGGAATAGTTAAGGAGATAAGTAACAAACAATTGAAAAATATGCAACTAGAGTGCTATACAACTACTTGACACAATGCTCTAATACAAGTTGTCTGGCATGTGGATTGGTAGAGGAAACAACAAATCACTTCTTCATCAATTGTCAGTTGACGATAAAAATTTGGAGTAAATGTTTGGAATGACTAAAGATTTCAACGTCATTACAATGTCGTATTTTTATTATTTTAAGGGATCCTAGAAAAAAGGTATAGAGATTGCTTACAATTTGGAAATGTGTGGCGTGAGTTATTTGGAAAGCAAGAAATAAAAGTTTTTTTTTTTTTGAGGTTTTATGATTTTAATAAATAAATTGGTATGTTCATTTAGCTATTTAAGAGGAGTGTCTGGCATGTGTTTAATTAATTTTGAGATTTGTGTTTTAAATTAAGATTCTCCCGATAACATGCATTAATTTTGTTATTAAATTTTAGGGTCCATGTTCACGCTAACTTTTTGGATTTTTGTCTTTCTTCGACGTCATACACGTCACTGTCATAGTATTTAAATAACACAAATCTATATAGTACTTCCTCTTTGACTCCTTTTCATAATTATTTTTACATTTTATTTTTCGTTCGTCCAATAATTATTTTCACACCCTATAAATAAAAATTATTACTTTAATTTTATCCTCAAAATCCAACTAATCTCATTATTTTAATAATATAACTTTACACAACACTTTACTTTTCTTAAAAATTGTACCATTCCAGAGGTGAAAACACCTCCGGAACGGAGGGAGTATTTAATAGCAATATCTTTATCAAATTGGATCAATTTTTTTCTTCCTTTAAAAAAATAAAAATCAGAACTTCTTATATTCTAAATCATATATTTCTGGTGATTAATTATTTCTCTTCTTTCTCTGAACACAAGGTTCATGCCTACATTATATATTTTTTAATTTTTTAATATTATATAAATAATATTTTTATTTTAAATATATTTATTTATTTATCTATATATATAATTATACTTATTTAATAAAAAATCTTGTACCCAAAACATAAACAAATTTTTACTGTCAAAAAAATCAAAAAATTACTTTACTTGAATTACTTTGTAAAAACAAAAAAATAAAATCGTAAAAGTCTTTTGAAAGCATAATCTCTAAAATTCTATTTACTTTGTTAAATATAAAAGTCTTGTATCCTATTTTCATGTACAATTTTTTGTGGCTATAAAGAAATTTGAATAATAGTTGATTTTGTAACCCCTTCAGATTAATTTTTTTTAATGTGTATATGCATATCCAACATTTCTTCAAGTAGACGTATTAAGATCGATTCTTCTAAAATTCTACAAAGATGATGTGTGTATCACTATTTGTAAATGACAACAAACAACTCATAAGAATTTAATATGTGATCAAATTAATAAGAATGTGTTTTCAATTAACTAAAGATTAAGCAAGTCAAACTCCCTATTAGTATATAATTAAGAATAAATATGTTTTTATAATTTTATCTTATGCATGAATATATGTTGTATTAGACAATCTATATATATAAATAGATGTAAATAGAAAGACAAAAATATATTTATTGGAGCAAGTGAAGTACACTTGTTTTGTAGTGCAATAGTGATGTTCAATCTCCACTAAAAAGTGCAAGTTAATTTTTTTTTTTTTATATTTATGCTAATATTTTTTTTAAATTTAAAATTTTAGTCAATTTTTAACACACTATATATCAAAGACAAAAATTTATATAAAAATTTCTACCGTAGAAATTACTAAAAATGAACTAAAAATAAAAATTAACGCACGTGCACCAGCCGCACTTCCACACACGCGCACGCAACACTCAGGTATAGGTAATATTATTATGTATGTTAGTTCCCTCCCTTCACACCTCACTAGGGGTGGGCAAAAAACCCAAAAATCGATTTTTCGAACCGAAATATTTCGGTTAATTCGGTTAAAAATTTCGGTTCGGTTAAAAATTTCAATAACCGAAATTTTTTCGGTTCGGTTCGGTTATGAATCCGTAAAAACCAAAAAACCAAAATAACCGAAATATTATATATATTATATAATATATATTATATTTATTATATATAAATAATGTATATGAGTTATTTTAATAATATTTATTAACTTTCTTTTCAAAATCCTAGTTTCATTTAGGGAAAGAGAGATATTATACATAAAATTATGAAATATATTTTAAAAAAATACTTGAAAAATTAGATTATACATAAATTATGAAATATATTTAAAAAATCGGTTTTAACCAAATTATATTCGGTTTTTTCGGTTTTCAAAAATTTCAGTTCGGTTTCGACTTCTGAATTATAAAATTCGGTTATTTCGGTTCGGTTAAAAAATAGTCCAAAACCGACCGAACCGACCGAACGCCCACCCCTACACCTCACACACACAACCAGGCCCAACCCCAAGCCCAATATTCAAAAGATTTGATTTATTATTATTTTTTTATTATTGTAAATTTAAAAATAAATTAAATAATATATATAATAAATTTAAATCTTGCTCTCAATTTTTGTTAGTATAGTAAAACATATTTATCCATATAGTAATATACATTTGCCCATATAATAACATAAACTGGAGAGCAAATATATGTTACTATTAAAGCAAATGTGTGTTACTATCTTATAAAATAATATTATTTTACATATATTTATTTATTTTTATAGAATAAATAAAATTTCACATAATGCAAGAGCGGTGTGTTACTTTAAGAATAAATATTAATTATTCACAAATATTTATTTATTTTTATAGATATAATTATTTTTTCAATATAATAACATATGTATTACATGAAATAATATACCTAAATTTAAAGGGATGAAGAATAAATTAAGAAACACATATTTATTATTATAAAAATATATTTTGCTCATATAGTAACACACATTTGCCCATATAGTAACACAAATTGGGAGACAGATGTGTGTTACTATTAGAACAAATGTGTGTTACTATCTTATAAAATAATATTATTTTACATATATTTATTTATTTTTATAGAATAAATAAATTTTTACATAATGCAAGAGCAAAATGTGTGTTACTTTAAGAATAAATATTGATTATTCACAAATATTTATTTATTTTTATAGAAATAATTATTTTTTCAATATAATAACATATGTATTGAATGAAATAAGATACCTAAATTTAAAGGGATGATGAATAAATTAAGAAACACATATTTATTATCATAAAAATATATTTTGTTCATATAGTAACACACATTGCCCATATAATAACACAAATTGGGAGACAGATGTGTGTTACTATTAGAACAAATGTGTGTTACTATCTTATAAAATAATGTTATTTTACATATATTTAATTATTTTTATAGAATAAATAATTTTTCACATAATGCAAGAGCAAAATGTGTGTTACTATAAAAACAAATATTGACTATTGACAAATATTTATTTATTTTTATAGAAGTAATTATTTTTTTCATATAATAACATATGTATTACATGAAACAATATACCTAGACTTAAATGGATGATGGATAAATAAAAAAATACATATTTATTCTCATAATAATATATTATGTCCTTATAGTAACACACATTTGCCCATATAGTAACACAAATTGGGAGACAAATGTATGTTACTATAAGAGCAAATGTGTGTTACTATAAAATTAAATATGTGTTAATATATATATAAATATTTATTTGTAATATAATATTAAATGTATATATTTTAATCTACACAATAATTAAAAATATTTTAAAAAAAACTTAAAAAAATAAATAAAATTATTGCAGATGGCGTGAGCTGGGACAAGAAGGCGCGCGTGGTCCTGCTACTTTTCTTTTTCTATATTTAGTAATTTCTACGGTAGGAATTTTTATATATCAAATTATTTACTTCTAAAATATTTAATTCAACATATATATAAAATGTATATAATAAATTATAATCCAAAATATATATTTTATTTTTTTAGAAGTAATCATTCATTGACTTTAGTTATAAGAATGAAATTTGATACTTTTACTTGGATAGTTAAATTATGTAAGTTACGTCAAAATAAGATTACTATATCAATTTAAGTATATAATTAAAAATTATATGGTTGATTAAATAATTTAATATACTCATATACATTAATTCTTTATGTTAAAAATAATGATAAATTTTTTTAGTAAAATGAATAGGTAGATTGATAAAAAAAAAATGTCGATAAACGATGTTTTATTCAAAAGTATTTGATCAAACATATTTAACCCCATCAATGTTTACATTTTTATTTAATTTAAATGTCTATTATAATCTTTTTATATAATTTTGTATTTATAATTTATAATATTCAATCTGTTTATTACACGGGAGAATCACTAGTATTATAAATGAGACATGCATGGTCTTAATGTATTCATATATTTTTAAATATAATTACAATAGTAAACTGAAACTTTATCAAAAGTATGGAATTAGCTCACAAATTAATCACTCTATTTGTAAACAAAATAAGTTCCCGGCTTCCCGCATATTACGTGGAATATTAATAAAAAATAAAATTTATGGTAATAATATTTTCATATTAAAAATATAAAAAAATATGAATTTTAAGAATTATTTCAGTGAAGTTTAATATTAATTGTAATTTTTATAATTCTAAAGTTTTGTTGCATAAAATATTATTTTAAATATCAATAAAATTAAATAAAAATTGATTTTCATTTTATTGAATAAATAATTTTTAAAAAAAGATGCAGTCCTAAGATAAATTTAAAAAAATCTATTGATTAATTAAAATACATAATTTGTCATTATTATTTTAATTTAATTAACATATAATTTTTTTTTAAGATTATGTTGAACTAAATAGGGTTAATTCTATAAAAATGCACCACCTTTGACTCAACTTTCAATTTAATCTTGAACTTCACGATTATTATAAAAAATCACAATCTTTTAAAGGATTTCAATTCGATACACGTTTTTTATTTTCGATCCGCAATTGATGACGTATCTCGCTGGAGCGCGTGAAAGATTGTCGTGCTGACGTACATGTATTAAATTATCTTTTTATTTTTTATTTTTTAGTTTCTACTGCATATATCATATACACAAAAAATAACAAAAGTTATACTCCCTCCGTCCCAGGGGTATTTGCACCCCTGGGATGGCACACTGTTTAAGAAAAATGTATTTTTTAAATAAAGTAGTGGTGTATGGGTAAATGTGCGGAAAGTTTTATGAGTGTGTACGCAAATCGATGTTTCCCTTTTAAGTAGTGTGCAAATTGGTTTGGAACAACCCAAAATGAAAAGTGTGCAAATTGATCTGGGACGGAGGGAGTATTAAAAAAGCATTTTTGAGTGTCATTTTAAGTCTACCTAGAATCTGGTGTAAAAATATTTTTTCATTGTATTTCTCATTCAAAAAAATATTTTGTAATATACATTTTTGTTTTTTCGTATATATTAGATATAATATTAAAACTAAAAAATAAAAAGTAAAAAGATAATTTAATATGTGTACGTCATCAATTGCGGACCGAAAATAAAAAACGTGTATCAAATTGAAATTATTTAAAAGGTTGGAATTTTTTATAATAATCGTGAAGCTCAAGATTAAATTAAAAATTGAGTAAAAGGTAGTGCATTTTTGTCGAATTAACCCAACTAAATATTATAAGTTATCAAATGTTTTATTTTACGAAAATTGCTTATAAACTTATAAGCACAAGCAAAATACTCTTGAACATGTATCATCCAACTAATAAAATAGTTGAAAGTAAAAAAGTTGACAAATGTTATGATTAAATTATAACTATAGAAGAAAATGATTTTTTAATATTAATATCTTAACAATTTTTGACACAAGTTATGCCACTTTTGAGCTAGAACAATCAAAAGTCCATCTAAAACGTAATTGAAAGTCAACCTGCTCAATTTAAATTTATAGAATGAGATGTAATGATGATTTTATAGTGGAAGATTTTATTAAGTATAAATCATTTTATCTTTTGCTGTAATATTAGTTGGGTTCAACTTCCCCAAAAATTTGTGGCTTTGTCACTAAACAACGTTTTGCATTGAAATATTGAAAACAGTTCTAAAATTATCTCTCATAATTTTTGAAAAAAAAAAATTAAATTATTTTGTCGAATTTTAAAACAGACACTGAATGTGAATTTACCTGCTTTAATAAAAATTATATGGAGTACTCGTTGCGTTTTGACTTTTGAGGTGTTCGATGAGGAGAGAAGGTTGGTGATAAGCGGGTGTCAAAAAATTAGACCGACGTGTATGATCAGTTGCCGAAGTCGAATTAGGGGCAATTCAGGGGAGCATGTGCTTTTCCAAAGGCATGAAGTTCTCAAGTATAGAGCTGTTAAAAAAAATGAGTTGTTTGTGAGCTCGACTCATTAAAGCTCGACTCGATATGTTAAACGAATCGAGCCGAGGTCAAAAAAATACTCGTTTGTTTAACGAGCTGAATTCGGCTCGACTCGACTAGATAGGCTCGCGAGCTACTCGGTAGACTCGAAAGATAAGGGTTATTTAAAAATATTATATAATTTAGGGTATAAAATAATAATATTTTACATAATAATATAATTCATATTCTTAAATCACTCATACTAATGAATTGATGATAGTGTTATCTTTATTGAAGTATGCAAATATAAATATATTAAATTATTGAGTTGTTGATATAATATCAATTAAATATTATATTTTTCAGGATATTCGAGCTTAATTGAGCTTTGCTCGTAAATTTTGAACTTGAACTCTTAGTTTAAGCTAAACGAGTCGAGTCGAGCTTGATTTCGAACCGAGTCTAGCTCAATTTTAAGCTGAGCCGAGCTTGATTTCTAGTTCGTCTTTCTTAACGAGTCGAGCCGAGCCTGCACTACTCAGACTCCCTCGACTTTTTTAACAGCTCTACTCAAATGTATGGGTGATCTCTGACTCCGCATGCCACAATGAAGAACCAAAAATATTTAGGACTTGAAATTGCAATACTTGATGAAATATGAACAGCGCTAGACAATATGATAATGAGAGACATTTTGATAACCATAAGATTACAAATGCTTTGGCAAAATTTATGCTATCCTCCGCAAATCCGGAGACTTGAATTGGAGCTTAAATTTTTAATAGGGTCGAAGATCTTGATGGGGCGAAATGTTATGGAAAATTTTAAAATTAAATTTAAGTTTGTGAGTGCTATCTAAAAATGTTAATCACTAAAATGAAACTTTTATGAGGTTCGTAGTAGAAAAATAAAAAACTTGCTTTTTCCTAAATACCAATTTAAAGCTATTTAATTTTCCACATATTTTTAAATTCCACTATTTTCAAAATTGTTTACCCAAAATGACAGAAAAATAGGGGGCAAAACAACCCGGACTCCTTAAAGGCCCATGTTATTCACGCTAGTCATTTTGGGAAATACACTACTTTTAATATGTTCAATATTTTTTTTGAATTTTTTACAAATTTTCGGCAAAAATTTTTGAACAATTTTCATTTTTACACTATGTTCGAAAAAAAAATGTCAAAAATTTTTACCGAACAAAGGGTAGTGTATTTCCCAAAAAATATAGTATATTAATTTGGCTAGTGTATTTAACAAAAAGGCTAGTGTGGGCCCTCCTTAAATGTAGCGGTAGAGTCCTGAATTGGCCTTTACAAAGTTCAACCAAAAGGGCCCAGTTTTTTGAATATATTTACATGAGGAAGCCGTTATCCACTGCTCTTTTAATGTTCTGTTAAAAAATAAAGAATAAAAAATAATTAAAAGTTTGATTTTATTTGAACATTTATTAAAAGATAAAAAAAAAACATATACAAAATGTACAAATGTTTAATTTAAAATACACTATATGTTGAATAATAATATTCAAAAAATATTATTTTAAAAAAAAGCTAGCCCTGGAATTTTTTAATTCATAAATTATAAAACAAATATATTTGCTATATTATTCACATTTTCAACATATTATTTGAAAACTAATAAGTCAATCATTCTAGAAAATTAAACAAAATGGTTAAAAAGAAAATATTTGCATAGTGTATCTTGCACCGCTGGACAAGCTCATCTCTATAATAACTGATCACAATGGATCAATGCAACGCCAACCACAACTATTGTGATGAATGTATTTTTTTTGTCATTTGGATCTCTAAAATTCTGATCGATTGTGTGACCTGAGATTATGATACTTACAATGTATTATTTGAAAATAAAGAGAATAATATTTTATAATTAATTTAATAAAATTAAATTTTAATCAGAAAATTGATGGGCATACTTTTATTAAAAATGAGATCCAAATAATCGGGCCACAACCAAAATTAGGACAAATCAGTGGGCCTAAATGAAATTCAGCCCAAACCTGGGGCAAATATAGTTCAAATCGAATGCACTAAAATTAAGTTCAATCCGGACTTGGACAAATTCATTTAAAACACAAAATATGATTGGCCGAGGTTATTAACACTGAGCCATTTTGAAAAATACACTACCTTTACAAATGTTTGGCATTTTTTTTCGAAACTATTACAAATTTTCGGCAAAAATTTTTGAAGATTTTTTCATTGTTGTACTGTGTTCGAAAAAAATTCAAAAAAATGAAAAAAATTCGGAAAAGACTACCGAACAAAGGGTAGTGTATTTCCTAAAAAGATAGTGTATTCATTCGGGTAGTGTATTTTCCAAAAAAGCTGTTGCGAATAACCTTAGCCTTAATGAGTCCTTTCGAATTCAATCAACTGATAATCGGATAAAAAAAAATTAAAACAATAAAATAACAATTTAAAAAATACTCTCTTTGTAGTGAAGTAAATTTCACAATATTTTTTTATCCAAATCACACTTTCACTTTTAAAATGATTTTTTTTTTTCATAAACTCCTCTTTTACATTATTATCAATTTACACAAACTAATATTATTTTTATATCTATACATACATACAATTCATTTCTTTAATTTTATGTCTAAAGATTTACGAAGTTATTTCAAATTACTACATGTTTATCTACTCTCTTAATTTGAATATCGCCCTATTTATAAGCACTAGGGGTTAATTTGTTTGAATCCAAAATAGGACTGGTATTTCAGTATTGAAGCCAACCTAACTTGCCACCGGCCGTTTCTTTAAATACCATCACAAGAAAGTTGTTGCACATAGCACATTTATATAATATTTATATTTTAGGAGAAAGTTGTTATAGTACATTTACTTTACTACTATACAAAATATTAAATTGCAATAATTACACACACCCATCATGTGGGCCTAACCCATGGGCTTACAGTTATTAGAGTTAGGCCCACTTTCACACACTCACAATTCTAGCTTAATTAAACAAACAGATAACACGAGAAATTAAAGAAAAGTTTAGATGAGAAAATAGTTGATCCCACCCACATGTCTCATTCTGGGATATAATTAAAATAAGAGGACTGCGATCTAATTATCAGCATTTATTGGGCGAGAACCCAATAAGAGAATTAGCAAGGTCGTAACTGACACGTGTCCCCTGCTGCTGAACATTCCCAATAATCCCAAGCGAGGACGACGTCGGTGCGAACGCAAAGCAGAATGTTCCCGATGAATCTACCGGTATCAGGTAATTCTTAGCCGGTAACTTCACCTCCTTACCGTTTGAGAAGTGAAACGACACCGTCGGCACCTCCACACTCTGCCTCGAGCTCAAATCGTAGCACGTATCGAACAGCGCCACGCCGTTAGTTGGCGGCAAGCCCTTCGTCCCCTTTGTGAAAGCATCCCGCATTGAGTTGTACGCCTCCGTTGGCAGCCTCGTGACGGCCGTTCCAGAATCCACTATCACTCCGCCGTTGCCGTTGTCGTTCAGCTGGAACGTCGATGGCGGAATTGGCAACAGGTTGCCGGCGACGCCGATTCCAGTCAAATCCACGTAATAGAATGTGTCGAGCTTCGGATTACGGATTAACGGAGCAGTGACGGCGTCTGGCGGCGCAACCGAGTTAAATTCGAGGGTCGAGGCGGAGTCGGAGTCACGGTCCACGAGGCAGTAAGAGAAAGAGGTAGCATTAATTTGGGACGGGAAGGACAACGCGCCGCCGCCTAAGCCGATTAAGCCGGCGGCTCCAACAAAAAGCCCCTCGTTGTTATGCCCGCAGCCGATGGCTACGTTGTTGACGGCGGAGGAGCTGCCGAAAGTGATAGTCTCCGTCGCGAAATCCCCGACGGTATACGACCCATCGCCGTAGGAGACTTCGTAGAGACACGAGTTATTGCGGCACTCTGAAACGTCGAGCGACTTGCATTGCTGGGTTTCGCAGGTGAGTTGATTGAAGGAAGATGATAGACCCGGGTCGAAAATCGGATCGGCCTGTTGGTAACAATCTGCGCAGGGTGCGCATTGCACCCAGTTGACATCACTCCCGGTGTCAAGTACCATGTAAGACTGAGTTGGGGGGTTGCCGACTCCGATTCGGCAAAAGTACTCACCGCTTCCTTGACTCGTGCCGGAAATTACGGGACCTTCCAGCTTTTCCTCCTCGAGTTCGGCCTCCAAAGGCGTTAGATCTGCTTTCTGTATGCCCAAACTCGCCAGATCTACCCGAGTCTGAATCGCTTTCACTCGGGCTGAGTCACGAGCGAGACGAGCCAATGCGAGTGATTTGTAATCCTTCTCCGAGGTTCCACGGACTGAAAAACGAGAATGAAGCTGGAAACTGAGAGGGGAAGCGGGAGAAATCACCGGGCGCCGGTGGTGTACCTCGTGCATCGAAGGTAGTACATTCTGCGAATTCAGTGAGAACAAATCTTTGGTTCTCGAAATCGTGGAAGAAACATCAAGAAGATCGGTCTCAGAGGTGGATGAGAGCGTTCTCGAGAGCACTGTAGCAGTAAAAATGGAGAAGAGAGCAACGAAAATGGGGATTTTCTCCATTGCAGGAGGAGAGAGATGAAAACAGAGGTTTGCGTATCTATATATTTATATAGAGATTGATAAAGCAAATCACGCAGGATTTGCTGAGAAAAGCTTTGAATGTGTTGGTAATTTTAATGTTGTTTAGATATTTGAAAGATTAAAGATTTGGGGAATTTCATATGCATGAATTGCCATTACTATCATGTCACGAAAAGAGTCTCTCCACTCAATAATTGCAATTAACTAAGTCGTAAGCAGTGATTTGTGGAGGCTAATGAGGGGCGTAGTGGGGCCTACACGTGGGTCAAAAGATGGGGTGGGGTTTGATTATCACGAGATGGCAAACTTTATCTTTATCTTTTTAGTAGTATTTCTTTTCTTTTGATTTGGTGTGTGTAGGTTGAATGGGAGAACAAAAGTGGTGAACCAAATTAGTTAATTAAGCATATGATAGACTCAGCTTTAGATCTACTGCTTTTATTAATGTTGCAACAAAGTTGATGCTTGTGATCATTACGAATTGGTCAAAACACCTTACTCCCACAATGTAGCTCAAGGAGTTAAGAGTGGTTATTGTAAAACTCATCAATCTTTTGATTGTGTAATTTGACTAACAAATTATCTACATAATCAGCTTTTTTTACATTTATTTTGATAAAAATTTGTGTGACACTATCTTCGTGTGATGAGTGATGACTTGTATTTCATTGTATTTTTTAATAGAGTAATTTTTTTAATAACATAATTGATACACAAGAGACTTACACTCGTGTGAAATAGTTGATAAATTAATAGTGTATTTTTAAATTAATAGTTGACACGGTCTTTTGATATTTTATTCTATGTTTTATTATGTTTAATCATTCACTGTCAATGTATCAAGATAGAGAACGAGTGAAATAAGAAACCTCCAATGAGTACAATGAAGTAGACACCACTTTTTAAGATTTTTGTGTTGGAAACTGGAAAATTGCAATTGTTTTCTAGGGTACAGAATTTAGAATTAGGTGTTCGGATTCTTCTTTCATCCTTGAAAATTCCTACACACTTGCAACTCAGACTCTTTTTAAAGCCCATTTATCTTATCAATGCACTCTTTATTTTATCGGATTTTGTATAAAAGTGATTATTCTATAGGTTTTTTTTATATATTTCTTTTCAAAAAAAAATCCAGCAAAATAAATTATTTCATATTTGTAGATTCTGCTTAAAATCTGAAACAAGTGCCAAATAAATTGTACTATACTTTTAAAAAATATTCACTTTATTTATAAACGGGCTTCACAATACTTTTAAAATATTATTCAATATATTGCATTAAACCACGTATGAAAAAGGAATGTGTATATAATTGATGGAGAAAGAGAATATATACTACCTCCCTCCCAAAGGTGTTTTCATCTTTGGGATGACATAATTTTTAAGAAAAATAAAGTATTGTGTAAAATTATATTATTAAAATAATGAGATTAGTTGGATTGTGAGGATAAAATTAAAGTAATAGTTTTTATTTATAGGGTGTGAAAATAATTATGGAACAGACAAAAAAAGAAAGTGTGAAACAATTATGGGACGGATGGAGTATAATTTAAGTGGAGTGCCGTTATATGCTGTTGGACAGTTCAAGGAATACAAGAAAACTATAGAATTTACGGACCCAAACACATCTATGTGGGCATGTGGCCTATCCTAGGGCTATTTGTTTGGCTGTAATAGAGCATTGAATATAAAGGACGGGTTTAGGGCGACGCGAGGATAACCTCTCTTGGAATATAAATTTGGGGAATTTATATATTGGTTAAAAAAACTATTTTAATTGTAATTTGATTTAAATTATTTATATAGATATATAATTTTATTCTAGACATAAACATAAATTTGATCTTTATAAATATTTAATTGTAATTGTAACTAGTGTTTATTTTTTGAATTTATTTTATAAGTTTTTCCTAAATTTTTATTATTATGATTTATGTATATAGACAAAAACTTATATAAAACATTTTACGTTGTGAAACATATTATATATATAAAAAAATTGCGGATCCATGGCCAGGTTGGGTTGAATTTGGCTAATTTTCTCAAATTCTCGCGCAAGCATAATTTTCAGGTTTTTTCGCCCACATGTATGTTACTTTTTAGGCAAATGCATGTTACTTTAAGTCAAAATGTATTTTACAATCAAACCAAATGTTGTTTTTTACATATATATCACTTTTTTTGTTGAAATAACATTTTTTTTCTTCAGAAAATGTAAGAGCAAAACGTCTGTAATTATAAGAAAAACGTTATCTTTTCATAAGTATATACTTATTTGTATATAAATAATTACTTTATTCTATAATAACACACATAAAATAGTAAAAAATTGTGTTAATACATGAATCAATATATCTAGCTTTAATGGATGATTATCAAAAAAAAAAAAAAACATATTTGTTCTTAAGAAAAAAAAATACATTTTATCCTACAGTAATACATGTTTGTCCATATATTAACACAAATTTGGGAGTAAATATGTGTTATTACTTATTATTAGAGCAAATGTGGGTTACAATCTTATAAAATTTTATTATTTTGCATATATTCATTTATTTTTATAAAATAAATAGTTTTTAACACATAAGAGAAAAATCATGTGTATTACTATAAGAAAACATATTGGTTTTTCATAAATAGAAATAATTATTTTTTATATAATAACAAATATAAAATAGTAAAAAAATATGTTAATATATAAATCAATATACCTAAATTTAAAGAAATGATGATTAAATTAAAAAACACATATTTATTCTTATAAAAATACATTTTCTCTTACAGTAACACGTATTTGCTCATATTGTAACACACATTTACCCATATTGTAACACAAACTAGGGAGCAAATGTGTGTAACAATTTTATGAAATGTTGTTCTTTTTATATATATTCATTTATTTTTATATAATAAATAATTTTTCATATAATATAGGAGCAAAATGTGTGTTACTATAAGAAGATATATTGTTTTCTCATAAATATTTATGAAAAATAATTTTTTTTAATAGTTACACACATTTTTTATTAGATTGTATGAAAAAAATGTTATTTCTACAAAAATAAATTAACATATGTAAAGAAAATAAGATTTAATTTGATTGTAACACATATTTTGCCTATTAGTAACATATATTTGCCTAAATTATAACATATCTGGGAGCGAAAAAATTTAAAATTATAGTTGCGAAAATTTTGAAAAAAAAAGGGGACCAAATCCGACCCGACCCGGTTATGGACCCGCAAATTTTTAATATGGTATATTTTACGCCGTAAAATATTTAAAATATCTTTAATTTATAAAATTTTGTCATTTTGTTATTTTTGAATTATAAATTTACTCCTTTTACATGCGGCTTTCATTTCCTACATTTGTCTCTAATTATATAATTTTGTTTATTTTTAAGACTATAGGGCTGTATTTATTTTGGATTTTACACTTTCAAAAATATGATTTTCTAACCCTTTTTATTCGAGTTATAAATTTAAAATTCTATTTTCACATTTCATATTCTATCCACACCAAGAAAAGTCACTGAAAACTATTTCTGTATCTCACCCAAACAATAAAGATTTATGATATTTGGTAAATTTGATAGGAAAAGGTTTATGATGTTTGGTAAACTAAAATAGCTACACTATTTTCTTTCACGTTGTTTGGTAGATCAAATTGGAAGCAAAACACAATATTAATCGAAAGATACCAATACAATGGCCAACAACTCAGCCAACAATCAATCCACCATAAACCAATATTTCTAACATTATATGACTATTCCCAGCAAAAATAAAGATAACAAACTCAACATTTATCACTGAGCATTCACAAAATTTATTAGTGTATTGATTTTTTTATCATTGGACATCCACAAAAACAAAGTTAACAAATTCAAAATTTATCAATAAAAATAGATTACTGCAATTTCTTAGATGAAACACAATTTTTTTTTTATTTCTTCTAACAACTTTTCGGGTGCTTGATCCAGAAGGGCCTTTGTAATGGTGGAATTAGGTTTGGTAATCCTAAAGGTAGACTTGAAATTGGGGTAAAGATGAAAACTCAAATTGGGATAAAGATGAAATGCCAGCACATTCCCAACATTCAATTTCTTCTAAGAATGAAACGCATTTTCTTCTAAAAACTCTTCAAATTTCAGATGGGCTTCGATTTTCAGTGGTGGGGTGAATTCGTGGTTCAGGATTGAAGCATGGGGTCGACTTCTATGGCGCGATTTGCAGAGGGCTTCAACTGGCGGCGAAGAACAGGGGTTGTGGAGGTGGCAGTGGCCGACGGCTTCATGACGACTGTTTGAATTCTGGCGAGTGGTTTTCATTTCCAGGCGGACAACTATGCTTCCATTGCTGTGGGACTTCTATGGCCGATTTCCCTGCTTGTTCTTCGAACCTGGGGGCGGTGGCTGGAGGTGGACGACGACTCGGGACCGCCGAAGAAATTATGCGAGTCTTCTTCAATTTCTTCTTCTTTGGGGTTCAGATTAGGCGAGCATTGTGTTGTGACGATGAGATAGGTATCGATGGGGGAGGCCCAAATATACTTTCTGGATTTTTATCTAATGGCCAAGTCAAATGTAGAGAATTGTACATAAAGTTCGTCATGCTAGAAAAGAATTGGGCAGCCAATAAAACGCTTTTGTGCTACCAAACATCATAAAAGACTAGAATAAGTTTCTTATCTAGACTTTTCACCCCTACCAAATGTACATTACAATTTTTCATATGCTCAATCATTTACTGTCTTCTTTTTACTTTATTTATACACAATATATTAAAATAATCTTAGTCTTGTGTGCATCGACAACTCAAGTGTATTTTTAAATATTTACACCAATTATTATTAAAAATCACACATGTTATTATTGAAAAATAAATTTTCAGCAATAATAGATGTAACTTTTCAATAATAACGAGTATAATTTCTAAAAAATGTAATTGAATTGCACGGTCAACTTGGTACATAAGATGCTTACTCATTAATATAATATTCTATCAGTCTCACAGAAATTTGCACAATTTTTTTTGGACGTGCTACATAAATTTGTATACTGCTAAAAAAACACACTGATTTACATGCATATTTACAAAACTATACACATATTTACCCATATGTCACTATGTATTCATAAAACACATTAAAAAAAAAATCATTTCATAAAATACAAATTTCTACTAAACAATCATATTATAACATTAATCATTATCAAATATCGAGATGATACAAAGCAAAATCTCATCTTCACAGCATATCAAAACAAACACATATTTTTTGAGCTTTGTATTCAGACTCAACATACAGCCAAAAGGTCAAACCCACATTTGCTCGTTGGAGAGCTCATGTATAATACTTTCTCTGTCCCAAGATAAATTTCACACTTTCCTTATATGGACGTCCCAACTTTTTCTTCACACTCCAAAAAAGGAAACAACTCATACTCACAAAAGTTAATAAAATACATTTTTTTATATTTTATTATTTAATTTCACACTCACATACTTCACTTTTTCTTAATATGTGTGAAACTCCACTTACGAAGAAAATGTTGGGAGTGAGTGAGTGATTTGGTTAGTACTTAGAGCACTCCCAAGGCGGTGCCTTTTTCCAACTCAAACGCAGATTTGCGTTTTTTTGCCGTTCCAAGGGAGACTCAAACCACAACTCAAATTGCCACATTTGAACAATGTGTGGCAAATTTGCCACACACTGTTCACCGACGCAAACCACTTCT
>JAPKLY010000010.1:91122-200296 GCA_026898435.1 Prunella vulgaris
CCACACACTGTTCACCGACGCAAACCACTTCTTTTTTTTTTTTTTTTCATTTTTATTATATTATACAATAATTTATTTAATTGTTTTTTATGTGATCTATTATTTAAATGTAATATTATGTACTACTATTATGTATTGAATTAAATTTATTTATAACATTATGTGATATAAAAATTAAATATTAAAATATAAATAATTGTTGTATTTTTAAAAAATTAAAATTGTAACTAATTAAAAGAAATATCAAATTTAAATTTTAAAAAAGTTACAACATAGAAAATAAAATCATAGTGCATAAAAAAAAATACAATGCTAAAACACAATAAAAAATACATAAATAAAATACACAAGCATAACTACGCAAATAAAATACAAGCCAAATCTGACCAATACAAATTTTAGTACTCTCCAAGATCATTTCCAGATCCTCCAATATCACAAAAAAATTGTCCAAATGTCTGGGGGTGATTTCCAAATTGAGTTTGACTGGAATTAATGATTGCCAATATGTAATTTATATTATTTGCATTATTTTGTAATTGCATTAAATTTGCATTTTGTTTTATTAGATGTGTAATTTTTTTATATTAATATGTAATGTGATGAATTATGTTATTAAATTTTCTTATATCACCGAGTCGTTGTTATTGAATTATTTTTATTAAATATATTATATTTTTATTAATTTAATTTTAAAAAATTTAAATATGAATATCAATTTATAAAATTAATTATATGTAAATAATGATAAAATAAAAAACAAATTGTATTAAAGTAAGAATATTCTAAAAGAATATTCCCGTTGAGTTAAGATTTGAGTTTTATGATTGAAGGTGATTTTACTGTTGATGACAAATTTAGTGACAAATAGGTGTATTTGAGTTTAAATTTGAGTTATAGGATTGGGAATGCCCTTAGTAGTTTTATTTTTCACGTGGGTTTGCAAACTATTCATGAACAGGAAACTATGGGGTAGCTGAAAGTCTTACGGATACTTATTTTACTATATTTCACTGTGGAGTGGACACATTTTTTATTAGAAAAATAATTCATAGAGTTTTAAAAAGTATTTTATCCATTCAACCTCTATTTTCACACTTATTTTATTTCAACATTCCAATTTTATTTGAATACATACATTCATATTTTTATTTTTATTTATATACAGTAAACTTTTTACTAATATTTGTATACAATCTACAGTAGCGATATTTCAACTCTAAATATTAAATTCTAAGTCACCATAATTTAATTTTGAGATAAATAAATATCGCAACGATTTACTCCACAAGATTATAATTTTTTGACAAAAACTTGTATGAACTCGGGTTCTCAAATATCATTGTCATGTGTATACATTATCTAAGTTATGTATATTTACTATCACTGTTATGCATATATACTATCACTGTTAAAAAATTAAGTATATTTTTATAACAGTGATAATATATATGAATAACAGTGATACGAGTTCATGTGAACTCGAGTTCACAAGAAACCTACTCTAATTTTTTTTTAAATTATCATTTTATCCCCTAATTTATTAATCTAACTTGAATATTTAATAATCTTGGAAACCAAATTTTCAACAGCCATGATGCATGTGCCAATTCACATATAATCATTTCCGTCCATCATTCTTCCCTTTGTAAAAGAATAAAAAAAGAAGGGCAAAGTATTGTATTAAAATGTTAATATAAGTTTATCATAAATTAATTTTAAAATATTAAAAATTTAACTAGGTGTATCAAAAATCTCGTATATCAAAAATTGAAATCATTTAAATTTATATACTGATCTTAATTTTTAATATACTTGATGCATATATTAATATACTTAATTAAATATATGATATTTTAAAACAATTTTATAATAATAGTATGACTAAGTATTTACATGCAATGTCTACCCAAAAAAGAATAAAGAGAGAAAGATATTGCAACTGGCCGAACCACCTGTCCTCGCAGCCAATCAAGTTGAGTTCTTCTATGAATTATCCAACAATAATACCATTGACAGTGATAGTAACCCATCCCCTATACTTATTTTCATTTCAAAACAATGGAAAATTGTTACTAGTTGGAGTACTTAGAAGCCCTCCACATGATATTTCCTCAATTAAGGGTGAGATAAGTCCTTTTTTTTAATGGTTTGTAGCTGCTTTTGTATAATATATTAGAAAATTTCGACCCATGAATAGTAACGGGTCTGAACTTCTTCTATCATTTTTTCTACACATTTTCACTGTTGAGTATGTATTATAAATCTCATCCCATATGTGTTATTACATATATTTTCGTAACAGTAACTCGTATAAGAAATTTCGCTAAGACTTTTTTGTTCAATATTAACACATATATTTCCTACCGAACACTAATAAAAAAATTAGATCATTAAAAATAAATATTAAATTATACCAACTACACCTTACCAAATAAGAATACAAAAATAATCTATTTTTAAATATTTATTATTAAATACTAAGATTTAATACAAATATCACACTTAATAATTGAAATCTCACCACTACGTACTAATTTCTTACACACTACCAAACGGAGCCTAAGTGTAAATATCTTTTGTTATTATGAATTATATACTCCCTCCGTCCTAACATTTTCTTCATATGGGAAGTTTCACGCATATTAAGAAAAAGTGAAGTATGTGAATGTAAAGTTAAATAATAAAATATAAAAAGTGTACTTTATTGACTTTTGTGAGTGTGAGTTGTTTCCTTTTTTGGGGTGTGAAGAAAGAGTTGGGACATCCATATAAGGAAAATGTGAAATTTATCTTGGGACAGAGGAAGTATATTTTATTAATTATTTTAATTTTAAATATATATTAATGAAGGAAAATTGAAGAAATATTAAATAGAGAAATTCTGACTCCGAGTATCTGTAGCAGTGTAGATTCGTAATTTCGTACGCAATTTCAAGATTCGAGTTCACTCAGACCTCCTGACTCAGCTCTACATATATAATATAATTACTGCTCCCTCCGTCCCAAAACTACTTTCACATTTTTCTTATTTGGACGTCTTAACTCTTCTTTCACACACAAAAAAAAAGAAACTTTTCTTTCTCACAAAAGTCAACAAAATACACTTTTTCTTATTTTATTATTTAATTTTACACTCACATATTTACTTTTTCTTGATTCGCGTGCCCGGAACTATAGTTCCGGGACGGAGGTAGTATATAAATATATGTATATCATGATCAAGCAGCTTAGCAGAAAGAAAGTAGCTACTCTCTCTCTCTCTCCTGGGAATGAGTCTCTCTGTTGTTCAAGTAGTACTCTACACTTCTATTTGTTGCACATATTCCAGTTAATTGATCGTTATTCGTTTTTTTTTTTTTTTTTTGTGTTTCGTGAATTAAACAGGGGTTTACTAAGTCGTTGGCTATGACGGTTTTATCAGAAATCGGAGATAAGACATTTTTTGCAGCTGCTGTAAGTTATACATACAATTATATCGGCGCTTTGATTTAGGGTTTATTTCGGCGCTTTGGTAGTGCTTCTTCAATTAATGTGACTTTCGTGAGGCTTAGCTGTTCCAATTATTTTCCAACTGTTGCTGGAGTGATCAGAGCTTCTATGTTAACAATCATCAAAGGGTTTAGTAATTTAATTGACTAATTAATTAAAAGTTTGAATTGATGTCCACTGTAGTCTATCTATAATGGAGGAAGAAAATTGATTGATATTGGCTTGCATGGCAAAGATACCACTGCCACTCTGCCAATAGAAACCATTTTTGTCTTGGAATTAATCTTGAATAAGAGAAATTTGTTTGGATTTTCATTTTATCTATTTAATTTTCTTCTTCCTCCAACTCCCAGGGGAACAGTTGGTATTAAAGTATATGATATTATTAATTTGGATTTTTTATAGGTCAAATGAGATATTGAACATTTCTTTGGTCTTTTATGATATTTTTTTGTCCTGTTTTGTTTGTTCTTGTTTCAGTTTGTAATTTATTAGTATATTTCTTGGTAGTTGTTTTGGTGCATCATATTTAATCTCTGAATCAGCTGTTGATTACAGAATAATTTATTTTACACTACTGTGAATGTGTGAGATAGATATTTCACTTGCAAATGGAATCTTGAAAGTATGTTTTTGGACAGTATCAACTCTTTCTATATTCTCCAATTCTGTCGGGAAACTATTTGGTCATGTTTTCAGCTTTTGTAGAGAATAAGTTCCTCTTCCTTTTGCCAGAATCTTTTTAACTATTCTGATATTATTCTTTATAAGGTAGTGTTGTGCGTCAATCTTTTTTATATGTGAAACACATTCCAACACATGTTGCCTAGTGAGTTGCACATAAGTTTTTATTTTTTTTTCCACTTTAACCTAGATTGGACATTTTTTCTTGAACAAGTAAAATATGTTAATAAATAGGATCAATTGGAGATTCCTTTGACAACTTGAATAAATAATTTCAACTTCAGCATGTATAATATCATCTGCTGGTTCCACTGTTCCCAGAAGCTTGTGGAGACAGAATTAATCTTTTTTTATAGGCTAACTGAAGGATTTTGTAAATTTTATGGAATGTTTCTTTTTGGTTATCTGGATGACCGCTGTTGGGTCAATTTCTGCTTCTTAACTGCTAACCAAGGAATCTTGAGTACATGTATAAGAAGTAATGACAATGAACCCCTTCAAACAGCCTGTAGTTAAAATTCAGAAAAAATCAGCCAATAAAGCCATGCCAGTGTTCTTTAATCCAACAATTTATTTATGCTGTTGAAAGGTAAAAAAGAGAAATCACTTACAATATGTGCTTCTTTCAGATTTTAGCAATGCGTCATCCTAGAAGGTATGTGTTGTCAGGTTGCCTTGGAGCTCTGATAGTAAGTTCTCCGTTATCGTTTCTTACTGTATATTTTTTTGGTTTATACATATTCCGAATCTTAATTATGAGTTATGACTGTAAAATATTTGTCCATTCTAGGTCATGACCATACTGTCAGCTGTTGTGGGCTGGGCTGCCCCAAATCTGGTGAGTGTGGTTTTGCTCAGAAACCTCACAAGGGATGATAATTGCTATTCAAACCAACTGTACTGTTTTAGAGTCTGATGATAACAAGGACAATTTTTTATGTCTCGTTATTTTGGGGGACTGCAACCATTCATCATCATCTATTTGGAGGTTTTTTCTATGCAGATCTCTCGCAAGTGGACTCATCACATCACAACAATATTGTTTCTTGGATTTGGCTTATGGTCATTATGGGATGCATTTAATGATGGGTAATGCTGTCATTCTTTCTCATTACTAGTTCTTTTGTATGTATAATTTTGTTAATATTCTCACTTTCCCTGTCAGGGAGGCTGAAGATTTTGCTGAAGTTGAAAAAGAACTGGTTAGTGTCCTTTAGTATTTTGATACTTGCTATGAATTGATTCAGAATTTTACTGATCTCACCTTCTATGATGAGGCCAGAATGCTGGAGAAACCAAAGAGCATAATAAGGTACTCAATAATCACCCGCTACTGTTTCTATTGCCACACTTGCTTGTCCATTACTCGTAGAAATATATGGATCTTTGTAATTGTAGAAAGAGATCACTCACTAATAGCTACAATATTTTCAAGTTCAATTGACTTCCAATGTTGCTTATGTTTTGCTGGTCCAGGATGAAGATGACCTCAAAAAGCAGAGTCGGCCTTTTCTTACTCAATTCTTCTCACCTATCTTCCTGAAGGTTCTTCTCTCTCACACATTGAACTACTGCCTCCTTATAATTCACTGAATAACCTTCATTTTTTTGGCAGGCTTTTTCCATTACTTTTTTCGGGGAATGGGGCGATAAGAGTCAGGTAAGCAAGTTATTGGAATGTGGAAAATTTCCAGCTACTTTCTCAGCCGTGACATAGTGTTATTTCTTCCTCATTTAACAATAAGTACAACCAAATTTACAGCTTGCCACAATAGGTTTGGCTGCAGACGAGAATCCTCTAGGTGTTGTTCTTGGTGGGATTCTGTAAGTCCATGTGTTACTTCTTTTTTTATCAGGGCGAAATACTAACACAAATATCCCTTCTCTCCTCAATCCCTTATTTTTTGTTTTAGGTAAAGGCTTGCTTGAACAGTGGATTCAATTTCTTCTCTCTGTATAGAACCTATTCTTAGTTACAAGAAACAACTAACAACTCTCTCAATTATTCATTCTTTGAATATCTACTGCTTAATAATGTTTAAAATTTTCTTGATCTTAATATTGATATAAGCAAGTTCACACTCTACGTGTATTGTATCATGTTTCTGGGTTCTTTTTTCTGTTCATGTCAGGGGACAAGCTTTGTGCACCACGGCTGCTGTCCTGGGAGGGAAGAGTCTCGCAACTCAAATATCTGAGAAAATCGTAAGTTCCTCAACTCCTCATTTTATTTTCTGAAAAGGGAGAACACTTACCTGGATCACAGGTTGCACTCTCTGGAGGTCTTCTGTTCATTATTTTCGGTATCCAGTCCTTTCTTTCGACAGTGGAGTCATGATTACTGCACGATGCTAGCTATACCTCAGGATGCTAATAGAGAAGGATAAACTATTGAGACGGCTGCCTCCTAAAACTGACTAGGAAATCCGAGGGGCCAAAAATGTACACTTAGCTCCGTACTTCCAATTTATGACCAATTATAGTTTATGCATAACCAGAATTGCTGTCGTCCACATCATTCTTTGGTCCTCATTTATGTTTTTCTTAACCATAATGTTATGTATAGAAGTATTGTACTCTAAAGATTTACCTTTCATTCAATGAAGTTCAACTATTAGAACCATCTGCGTGTGTCCGACATGCTACTTGATGGGTTTTTTATTTTTTGCCTTAGCTTTCTTTGTTTCTCTGTGGACGACGAGATATCTTTTGTAAATTAATATCTTAATCAACTTTACTAAATTAACTCATATACAGTATAAGGAAGCCTGATTTAGCAATAATGTTTTCAAAAGAGGGGTAATTTTGACGTTATAGAACCCCAATTGAATAAACAAGCTCTTACAAGCATTCACACAATTGATGCATCCACTGGCTTTGTTTGATGACAGATGCATCTTTCAACTTGAGTGAGATCTCGGGTTCAAGTTCCCTCAACCATTTTAGCCCTTAAAAGGATAAGGATCATCGAGTTGATGATTTCAGACAGTTTCCCTCTCATCTCATGTCAAAAGCACAAAGACAAATATAGAGTACCGATTGATTATCAGTTAAAAGTATCACAGCAAATTTCTTTGATAGAAATAATAAATGCCATGTCAAAAGAAAGCTAGTTTTCATGGTGTATATAAATAATAAAGAGAAGTCCAAGAATAGATGCGACTCAAATTATTAACTCATAAAGTTTCCCCCAGACATGGATTGTGGCGCTCCTTGCGATGAGATTTGTCCCTGGGACAATAACTGAGAACGCCCACCGTTTTGCATATACGCGGCTGCTTGATTCATAGTTGTACCAACCATCTGTTGCTGTGGCTGGCCCATAGGCTGCTGCTGCTGAAGCTGCTGCATAAGGGGTTGCTGCTGCTGCTGCATCGGCTGTTGCTGTTGTTGCTGCATTTGTTGCTGCTGTTGCATCGGTTGGAGAGATTGCTGCTGTTGTTGTTGCTGGTGCTGTTGCTGTTGTAGCTGTTGCATATGCTGCTGCTGTTGTAGTTGCTGTTGCTGGGGGTTGGGTATTTGAGGCTTGAACACAACCATATCCTGGAAAACACGGAACGAGCATTGTTAAGGCAGAGAAGATTATGAGATTGAGTGGTGAGTGACTAATCTTTTCTTACCCCAGGAAACAGCATTCCAATCAAACGGTAGGCTTTGTCGGAGACTGAGAGAAGCAATGTCTGGGATGGTAACTGTATTACTGCACACTAACAGTCTCATGCAATTCAGACTATGAGAAAATGGCGTTCTAACTGATACTAGTTGTAAAGTTTTTAAACATTATTATAACTGCAGGATAGGATTAGCATTGATGACTTACTAGTTTCTTCTCTTGCAGTTGACCCAAAAATCCATGCTGATCCATTGCTCGAAACACTAGAAAGTCCGCCTTCCCAACATATTGCCTGTAAATAAATACAGATAAACCTCTCTGTACATAATCATTCAACCTAAATAATTTTACTTGTAATTGTAACATTTGTGAATATATTATAGCTTCATTAAGGGGACAATACTTGTTGCTCATGTGATCTTGGGATATCAGGCGAACTATCTGCATTGTTGAGGGCCAGTTTGCAGCAAGCCTGAAACAAGGAGACATTGTTGAGAAGAAATACAATTTTACAAATAGGTTCAACAGTTTGTTGTTAGTCGGAGCAAGGGAATACAAATGCTAGCAAGAGAATAATAATTCCATAAACTAAAAAGTAGAATGAAGCAAAAGACCATGCCAGCTCATTAGAAGGACAGACCAGGATAACTTGTGAGCTTGGTTGAAAAGCAATTCGTAAATCAGACCAGGATAATTAGTGGTTTTGGTCAAACTTACAAATTATAATGCAGTTAGCCTTCCCTTTCCGAAACAATTGTGCATTAAAATATGTAATAATTCTTTTAGAGGATTCTAACTTAATAAGGTGGTACACTAGAACGAACCATCTTTCCTATTAAACTCCTTTTTACAAATATTAAAAGCATCTGAAGGACAGGTTTTAGTGAAGGGTCAATTTAACGACAACAGAGATTCTTTTGAACTAGAACTAGCAAACTTTGCACAACCCCACCATAATTATGTAAGAGAGGTGGAAAGACAATGTAAAGCATCAGCAGAAATTTTTCTTACGTCTCAGAAGCTGAGGAATTCCTGTATCCCTGGCACCAGAAAACAGAATATAAGTGCATGAAAATTTAAAATAATGTGTGAGCAGAAGAAGTATTACCAGAGATAGCATGCATAATATGCCATGGTAACAAATATAAATAACGAGGGGCAGGCTTTTAATAAAATATTCAAATCAATATTCATGCTGTAAACAAATAATTTAAAATAAAACATATCAGTCTCCCCTTCTCTGACAACATCAGTAAGCATACCTCCAATCTAGTAATGAAAACAGGTTGGCCTTGACGCTGTCCAGATAAGTTTCCCTGCATTCCAGATGAAAAAGAGATGCTTCTGTGTAATTATTTACTAACAACCAGTTTCATTTTTTATAATAATAATTACCTCCCAGACTTTAATATATTTTGATTGTGCTGACTGTATTGTATTGGAGGACTGCTGATTCAAGGGCATATTTGTCACAGAATTGTTGCCATTCACACCAACAGGCTGCATTCCTGGCTGTATTTGCTGCGACATTCCTGGAGTAGGCATCATCTTCTGATTCATACTCATTCCTGTTTGTTGTACCATCTGTGTGGCAGGAAGATTTCCTTGGGTCATGCCAGAGAGTGGTTGACCCATACCCACACTCGCTTGAAGATTACTCAAAGGTTGCGACATAACAACACTAGGATTGACATTACCAGTAGAAGCTGTGGAAGTAAACGACGCAGGAGCTGAGTTCTGGCCCGTTGCTGGTATTGGCAATGAGCCAGCATTTGAAGCGACACCTGATGAAGCTGCTGATGAAATTACAGTTTGAGCAGGAGGTACTGAAGATGCCATTCCGCTGGATATCACATTTGAGAGTATACGTGCTTGAGCCACATCATTCAAAATTCTCATATTTGCTGCTGCAGCACTAACAGGACGCAACGAGGGTGTCATATTATTTACGAGAGGTTTCATATCTTGGATGTTTTCATTATTCGGAATCATTTCCTGAGGTGTTGAAATAGGTGAAGAAGTTTGCAAGCTTGGAACAGGCTGAGAAGCAGGTCGAGCAACAGATGAAATATGTGGAAATGCAGGCACAGGTGTGGAGGTCACAGTAGTTGGCTCCTGAATAAATATAGAGATGAGATATGGGGCAGTATGAGACTTTCCAACAGTATGAACAGAAAAACAGAACAAGCCTTACCACTTTCACAATTGCAGGAGGGATATTTTTCCCAACAGGAATTGGTTGCCGACCCAAGCCAGAACCATTTGCTGAATAAAAGAGCATCAAATAATTTATAATCACTAAGCACTATAATGAAACTTCTCCAAAAAAAAAAAATTCAAATGTTAAGTGTAATATTTCTATCCTATAGTTCTCTTGTATTACCTAATTATTAATAACTTCATAATGTACTAATCACCAGAAGTGTTTCTTAGATATTTATCTATTTTTTATTAAGCTCCACGTAATCATAATTCTTTATAGACCATTAAGTAAACAACTACTGCAACCGTGAAATCATGTCGAGTGAATTGTGACAATGAAACATGGGAATAATGAACATACAAAACTTGAATCATAATGCAATGAGCAATATTGTAGCGAGTCTGACTCCAGAACACTCCTATTCCATGCAAAAAAAAAGAAGGTAAAATCAATGCATGAATTGCAGTAGCAGTGAGAAACACGAAGAATGTTTTGATTTTATCCAAGAAATCAAAATGCAAAATATCAAGCAACCCATAGTGTTCTCTAGCATATTCATAAGTTGCAATGCAATAGATGAAAAATGAGATACACAATAACTTAGTTCTGCGTGCAAAGTCACCTGCTGGCACAGGTACCGTAGGTGGTGAAGAAATGGGAGGTGTAGGCGTCACATCCATCTTCACAGGGTTTTGATTTGATGGCAAAGTCAACATTCCAGATCTACTCAAAGCAGCACGGGCCTCCATAAAATTCTCTGAGATAAGGACAAGAAAATGAGGATTCTTAACACCATCTACAGGTGGATCTGCAGCTCGGGGATTGCTCTTTCCCTGATTAATACATGGACAATAGTATCAGCATATAACAACAAAAGAGATCTGTCTGAAATTTAGAGAGAGAAAAAACCATATCTCCTGTATATAGGTAAAAGAATCACGATTCACATGTAGATTTTAAGCAAGGATTATTGTCAATGACCTGCTAGAGCATCTTGTCATTTTAACGAATTTGTAGTTTCTACTTCAGTAATCAAAGAGAAAGTAACTTTTAAGTGAACTTTCAGAATGTTTAATTGAGGATTAGTCATTCCTATTGAAGAGTTGTGAAGGGAACGATCGTGTAACAACTACCTCGTATTTAATTTCAACACTGACAGATCGCTCAGGTGTTCTTATTTTGATAATTAAAAATGTACAAACAGATACATCACTTTGCTTGTATTGCCATTTGTTTCTCAAGCAAATCTGCTGTTGATGTCTGTTTCTTCTATCTATCAGTACACAAAAGTGCATGAGTTAATTACTTTGTAAATTGAGTACAAGCAGACCATTAAAGTTGTCTTGTAAACACAGATGCCGCCAAAAGGGAATGATATGTATACAAGGCCCCAGATGAATAGCACAGTTAATGCACTAGCTCACCAACCCATGGGATTTGGATGGCTGTGTTCGGAGCATCAAAATATGCCATAAAAATAAAAGATTGAACATTAACAAGAAAAATATGCTACCTATATATGCGAGATAGGGTTTTTTCTCTCTCCAAATTTCAGACAGATTTACATGTATTTTAAGCAAGGATTATTGTCAGTAACCTGCTAGAGCATCTTATCATTTTAACGTATCTGTATTTTCTACTTCAGTACATCAAAGAAAAAGTAACTTTTAAGTGAACTTTCAGAATGTTTAATCGAGGATTAATCCTTCCAACTGAAGAGCTGTGCAAAAATGGCAATGGAAAATTTAGAGGGAATGATCGTGCAACAACTACCTTGTATTTAATTTCAACACTGACAGATCGCTCAGGTGTTCTTATTTTGATTTGACATAATTAAAAATGAACAAACAGATACATCATTTTGCTTGTATTGCCCATTAGTTTCTCAAGCAAATCTGCTATTGATGTTCGTCTCTTCTGTCTATCAGTACACAAAAGTGCATGAGTTAATTACTTTGTAAATTGAGTATAAGCAGACCATTCAAGTTGTCTTGTAAACACGCATGCCCCCAAAAGGGAATGATATATACAAGGCCCCAGAAAAATAGCACAGTGCACTAGCTCACCAACCCATGGGATTTGGATGGCTGTGTTCAGAGCATCACAATATGCCATAAAAATAAAAGATTGGACATGAACAAGAAAAATATGCTTTACAACACTCATTTTCTCCCTGCGTAAAGATTTATAAAGTCAAACGATAATAAACTCCATCCCTGGGTTTATAAAAAGAGACTGCAGAATATGTCGCGATGATAAAAAGACGAATACAATAATATTTATGCCTAAACACATTCCAGAGAATTTCAAATAGGATTTAGGGAAGTAGAAAGTGGTACCGCAATATAGATTTCTCTAAGTTTTGGAAGGTTCTTTGGGCAAATTACAGACAGAGAAACAGCAAACTGCAAAAGATGGAGACTTTGTGATGACAGTAATAAAAAACTGATTTAGGGTAGAGATAGTATAAAATTTTACAGTACCTGAGCAAATGATTTTGCTAATGCCTCTGCATCAGATAGACGATTATCTGGTTGTGTTTCAACATTGTCACTCTGGTCCATATTCTGGGGTTGTGACCGATACACGGGTGTCGGAAGTGGGTAAGGGTTGCTTGCAGCTATTAGAATACAGTGCCTTTGTGCATCCCCATTTCTGTTTTGGTTTCCATTTGTGGAAGAAAACATCTGATGAATATAAGGAAACAGTGAAATGTCACATAAACACAAAATCCATACGTGCATGGACAATACACACAGAGAATACAAATTCTTCTCTGGCACTCATTCTTCATTATCAGATAATAAGTCAAATCCTCGGGAATTTTATTCATCCTCTTGACTCTTGCCTAGGATATTAAAGAAATACTAAATGGTGATTATTGTGAGTTATAAACAAACTTCAGTCACCATGCAAGAGGAAAGGTATAAACTTGTTGTTAGTTAACATAGTCAGATATATATATATACATATATATATAACTACGACTAAGATGTAGCACAGGAAAGAATCAGTAGTGTTCACTTCAAGGTTTGGAAATTGTAATTTGGCACTTCCGGAAACACAATGCTAGACAAAACAAGAAAGTAAAGAAATACTCCAAGAATGCAAAATAGTTAACACGGAGTACAAATGGCTCATTATCTATGTAATACAGGAGGGAAGCATGACAATTGTAACAATGACGGGCTCCATATCCATTTAGTTCACGATTGTTACAGCTCAGTTACAGGCTTTACTTGGCACTTGACAGTTTTGAAAGCAATTATCAAGTCAAATCTGTGCCATAACATGGAATTTTCTACCCAACAAATTCAAATCACCACTTTTCAATCCCACTTCCCAAAAACATAACTTTTCACTTAGAACATAACTAAGCAAAAATTAATTGATGGAATGCGTATGTGAATCAATACACATTTTCTAAACTGTCGTTTCTCATGGTCGAAAGCCATTGGCCTGTAGCATATTATGTAATTGTGATACTAAACTGGAAATAAAAAATTGATGTAAATACAAGTAGGTCAAATGAACAAAACAGAGAAATATATAGGCAAAAGAAAGGTTACCAAAAGGAGTAACGAATGACGAATAAGTTTTAGCATGTCCTACTCAATAGAAACTTAATATTAAATACATATGCTTCAAAAAGAAACACATCCAAATACCATTAAAGCTTCAGCAAGCCCTTCAGCAATTGCAACATCACTGAAACCTCCACCTGAAAATGGTAATGCTGAAAGCCAGTCAAAGAATACATCCATGTCCCTAGTCCAACCAGTCCGTTGTACAAGGCAAGCTGAATGACATGATAAAGATAACGAAAAGTAAGCTACACGTGGTACAAGCTAATATTAGTAAGTTAAAAATATCAACTGGAAAATAAAATTGTAACCAATTCTCAGTGACAAAAGAAAACATTTGAACCAAGAAAACATCCATTTCAGATGATAATAATGCATAAACTGTTTTGATCTAGACACTAACAAGTACAACATAAAAGAAGGAAGAGCAGAGCACCTTCCCCATGATTTTTAATAACTCACTTTAGATTTATTATCTTAATAGCTACACTGCATCACACCAATTAATTGTTCCTCATTTCACTCTTCCTTCTTAATTGAGTCGGATAATGAACACATAAATTTATGGATATTAATGTAAGATGGATTTATAAAGGGGGAGTGGTCTGAACTAGCATGAGTTGTCGATTCAGGCCCTCAACCATTTGTGGAAGGTGAAGAAAACTAATTGTCAGGCTGTGAGATACCAAGACATTGAGAAGTCTGCTTGAAAGGAAGAAGGCCTAATTTAAAGATTGTGAAGGCTGATAACTATTGCAAGAGAATCACAGAATGAAGGTACAGAAAAGGGGTAGTTGCGAAATGATACATTTTAAAGCATTATTTTCAAATTGGTACAATATGCAAAAAAAGAACTCTATTATAAAATTATTCAACACATGTTTACTCTATTATGCAAAAATTTTGTACCAACTTGAAAATAGTGCTTTAAAAATGTACTTAATTTGAAATTAATCCAAAAGAAAAGGACTTTTAAGGTATAAAAGACAGAAATTTCACAATCATGTCTAAAAGATAAATTGGGCACCAAAGATCCAGCCAACATAAGTCCAGTTAAGGTTCTAATTGAGAATATTTATCTTTTATTAATCTGTTTCCAGATTTTTAGAGTTATTTCCTTCCGCATTTAAGTCCTCATTGGGCTTTGCTTGGAAATTTAATTTCTGAACTTATGTATTTATTCTTGATTTCTTCCCCAGAGGGAATTATGCAGAAAATTATATTGAAAGCAGCCTTTGGCTTGTGGCAGAGAATAAATTATCTTCCTCTTTGAGGAATTTTTTCGTAATTTTTTAATTATAATTCCACCTACATCTCTGTTCTATCAAAGAAGTTTTTTGAGCTCATGTTCAGAAATAAGAACAGGAAATATAACACGTCTGTAGAGTTAAAGGCTGCTCAAAATTCAAATCAGAGAACTTCTACATAAATTACATCTCCATTGGCAGCATATCAAGGGTTCCTCAAGTACAATAGTACAAGGGCAGTACATGAATTAACAAGTAGCATACTTGCAAACAGCTAAGTTTCAATAATACAGAACTTGCAACAGTCTATGAAACCATGTGAAGATCGAGCCAACGATACAAATTTTATGATGTAGGATTACTTTTCAAAGATATCATTCATTCAATTAAAAAGTGAGATATTACAATTGCAATAAGTATGGAGAACAAGTACAAACCACTGTATGAACCATGGGTATTGAACATGACCAATGCGAGCTCCACTTGAGGTGTAGATGGCTTCTGAAATGATACGAAACAATAAAATGTTTGATTTCAAAATGTCAGTGCTCTTATACATTAAAAATACAGCATAATACCAAAAATGTCTATTTAAAATCAAATTCCTGTCCTCGTGATGAAACAAAAAGACAAGTGTAGCAAACTACAAACTGTCTTGTCCATGCATACCTGACCCATTGTTTCATTTCCGCAAAATAACCTGCAGAGATTTAACAGATTTACATTAAAAACCTGAATGCATAATAGAGCACAACAGATTCATGAAAAAAGTTATAAGCTCAACTTCTTTTTTACATTGCATGAAGATCATAAGCTTCACCCAAAAATGGATGCAACTGCAAGTTCATATAAAGCAACCATTACATATGCTAAATCAATTCTATACATAAGAGAAATTGTCATCTCTGTTCACAAGGATTTGACAAAATTTTCTACTATCAGAAGTTAAGTTCCTTGATACAAGTCAACTTAAGACCTAAAGCACATAGGATAGCAATACATTAAAGCTCAGTGTCTGTATAATTGAACGCGTTTTAGTTTAAATATCTTCCTTAAACTGCCCTTTTCATGACAAATTTATGTAATTCTGTACCCACATATCACCTTATCCAAGAATAATACCTGAAAGGAAAATCCATGTGTGAGACAGTGTAATATTCAACTCACCAAATCAAATGTATCTCACCCTCTTACCACTAACCCGAGTTCTGATTTTATATTTACCACTCCAGGACAGCGACTCTTAAAGGAAAGTCCTTGTTCATCAATCTATTACAAACTTCTAAGTCAATATAACAACAATCATGGAAGAAAAGTGCACCACAATGAAGTCCTAATTCGCTAACCAGGAAAAGTACACTAGAAGATCAGAATATTCTCCATTATTCAATTAAAAATAATAATAATTCAAGGGTGTAATAATTTATAAATAAAACCTATTCCCCGATTAAGCAATTCATGCGGCAAATTTATATGGCGAGAAATAACCAGGCGATTACACAAACAGGCAGTGAGGTTGCTAGTGTAGGAGAGTACCGAATGATCTTGTCCAGATAGTCGGAGATAATGGTTTGCCAAAACGGCCCGATTGCGGCTGTACCTTCAACAACCACGATCAGCTGCTTCGGGACCATGTTTTCGCAGAAATCCCTCAACCCCAATCTCCAATTATCAGATTAAATTCAACGTTTTCTTCTACTTCTTCTGTATTTCCTCTGCGAAAATTCTTGTGTCTGATTTCTCGATCAACATGAAAGCCAGTTTTATACAAGGGTAAAGTATTGAATGAGTTGACGGAGTTAAATTATAAGTGACCGCTGTTAACCCAATCTAAAAGGGGGAGTTCAACGGAGTCGAGTTCTTGAATTCTTTTTTAATTATAAAATGATTCACGTTAATTATAAATTAATTTTGTATAAAAAATAATACTCCCTCCGTTCATAAAATTTGATCTATCTAGTTGATATTGATGTGTAAAAATGAGGGTATTAATATATAAAAATATTTAATTATTAATTTTTTTATATTATGTGTAAAAACGAGTATATGTGTATAAAAAATGAAAATAATGATTGTAATTTTCCATTTTATGTAAGTTGACTATTTATTATGAATGACCGTTTAAGACAACGTGAATCATTTATCGTGGACAGAGGGAGTATATTTTTGTGAGCAAAAATTATACATTAGTGTGAATATTGTAAATTAGTTTATAAATATAATTATTCTTTTGAATTAATATGCAAATACTTTTTTTTTTTTTAAATTCAATACTAAAAGAGTGAGGGAGCTCATTTTTTATTGGATAGTAGCACCATTTTGATTTTTGAATTGTTTATATGCAGAAATTTCGTATACATGTAACATATTTTGGCTTGTGGCACAATGACATTTGTTTGATATATTGTTCGATCTTCAGTATTATCCCTGAAAAGAAACTGTCAGTCACTATGACAAAATTTAGAGAGAGAGAATAGTGAATGTCACATCATAATTTTAATTTGAATCTAATTAACTGCATATTTCACAATTTTAATTTGAATCTAAATCTGTATTTATTCATCTCTCCATCATTTCACATTTTCTCTCTCCCTCATTAATTGGTCTAGCAATGGCTCGATGGTCAGCGGAAGGGGATACATTTAATATAACTTTTGTAATTTATCGTAACTTTTAGGGGAAAATATTTTTTTTGTCCTGTAAGTTTGCCTCGTTTTGATTTTGGTCCTACTAATTTTTAAATTTTGTTTTTCGTCTTGTAACTTTATCTTCTTTTAATTTTGGTCCTATTAATTTTCAATTTTTTTATTTTCGTCCTATAATTTTACCGCTTTTTGATTTTGGTCCTATAACTTTACCTCTTTTATACATGAATGGGGTGTCACAGGACCAAAATCAAATTGAGGTAAAGTTACAGGACGAAAATCAAAATTTGAAAATTAATAGGACCAAAATCAAAAGGAGGTAAAATTACAGGACAAAAATAATAATTTTCCCTAACTTTTACTTGAAAAATTACACTCTATATATAAGTGAAAAGTTATACTGATTTTAATAAAAAAGATACACTATCTTTTAAGTGAAATATTAAAATAGATGTAATTAAAGGTTACACAAATTTTAAATTAAAAAATTACAACTGCAACAGTACTAATCAAAATAGTAATTAATCTTTCTTGTAATAACACTCTTCCCTTTCTTGGCCCTCTCTCTTCTCTCATTTTTATCTTTCTACTCATCTCCAACTTTCTCTGCATCGATTGCCGCTACTTCAATGCCAATACTGCGAGCACCTTTTCTCCACTCCTCGTCCGCATGCTGTAGAAATAAGAATTAAAATTAGAATTGAAAAATTGTATATATTAGAGCTTCAATTATGAAAATTGGAAATTTGAGTAGAATATGAGCTCTAAAAGCTGATTTTAAAGCGATGTCAAACATATTGGGGGCAAAATGAAAGGCCTTTGTTGTAGAAGAAAAGAAGCTTTATGAAAAGGGAAAAATACAATATGTTTAAAAAATTGATAAAAATTACATATTGGTTCCGTGCAAAAAAATATATATATATACTACCGTGCAAATTTTTTAAACTAATTTGTAAATATAGTAATTTTTTTGAACCAATATGTAATTGACACTTATGAAAAAGGTACCAAAATATGATGTGGTATTCAATTTTATGGCTTATTCATTTTTTTTTTGAGTGTATATTCATTTTTTAGGGGCTTATTTTTTTTAGGGACTCATGTAATTTTTTTACATACTGTTGGACTTATTTAATGAATAATTTCATGTTGAATTTTTCCAGTTTTTATAAGGAATTGAAGAATGTATCAAAGGTTGTTATGCTTTTGTGATGATTTCCCAAATGATTACTTTTTGTGATGAATTAGAGTGAAAAATGGGAACCCGAATGCTCTTGTGATGAAAAGTATTACTATATTATTCGATATAATATGAGATGTGAGAATAAAAATTGAATGAGTTGGAATCAGGAGCGGATTTACATAATAATTTTATTATTATACTTTTAAATATTATGTGTTTAATTATAAAAAATTAAATATATTAATTATCATGTACATATTTTTGTTGTTAAACTTTTTAAATTATAATTTAGTAAACAAATTTTCTAGATAATTTTTTATTTATAAATTATATTGTTAACGAAATTATTCACAATTCAAAATCTAACAAACTCAATAATCAATATATATAATAAGATTTAGATATTATATTAAATATCAATTGTTTCTAATGACATAATGTAGTAAAAGGTCCTCTAAAGTATTAATTTTCATTTCTAAAGACTTCTAAATTATTTAAGAAGTTATTTTTTATTTTAAAATTCTTATATAATCCTTGTTTCATAAGACCTCTAAAGAATTTTATATTTTAACCTTTAAATTATGAAGAATTTCAATATTATTATATTCATTACATTTATAATTAAATTTTAATAAAATATTCGTCTATAATGACCTGTAAAATTATTTTAGCATTTTTATGGTATGTATAGAGAATACACAAAACTTTTAAATTTGTGTCTTGACTGAATAAAAATTCTGCATCCGTTCCTAATTGGAATTGATTTTTTTTTAATTCCATCCAAGTGAATTTCAAAACAAACGTAACCTAACTATTTCATATGCACTAATAATGATAATTAAAAGGTTAAGTTTATGTAAATTCAAATGAACTAATTTTGAATTGATAAGGCATGGTATATTTGGATTACAAAAGAATGGTGAAGGCTTGACCAGGTAAATAGAAGCGAATATATCACTTCCCTTTTAAAAAATAAATAAATTCAAATGATCAAACCATTACTAGTTATCTGCTTAAAAAATTAAATAAATTAACTATTAAAAATATTTTAAAATACTGAATATTTTACAACCATATCAAGCTCTTGTACACACTAATATCACCATATTGGAAATTAAGAGTTTCTTTTAGGTCAATATTTTATAATAAGTACATAACATGCACATAGATTTTTAAATTCAAATTTAATTTTTATTTTTAATTTTTTTTAAATATGCAGTAACACGTTGAACTGTATATATTTTTTAAATTTTAATATCTATATTTATACGTGTGGATGATTATATTCTTTCAAGTGTGAAAATAATGCTGGAATATTTAAAAATGATAACTGTGAAAATAACATCGAGACGGAGAAAATATTATTTTATTCTTTTTTCTAAAATATCAGTATTGATGAAAATATCGAAATTTTAAATTTGTGGAAATATCGATGGATATTCGACATTGGTAAATTTAAAAAATTATAAAAATTTAAGAACAATGTATAATACATAAATTTAATAAACTAATTTAACTAAATTTTATAGTAATGATAAATTTATATATACACTATCTTTTAGATTATTTTCCAAAATTCATCGATATTTTGTTTAATCTATAAAAAGATAAGCAATATTGATATTACAGATTAATATTTATCGATATTTTTTATTTTTTAATAAATATTATGAAAATATTTTTTTTTACTCAATATTGATATTAGTGGCTAAAAAAATGGATATATCGTGAACATATTTAAAAAAAATCAAAATATTTTTATAAGTAGTGATTGGTTTATAAATTACTTCTTTTTTTTTTCTAATGAAAAAGTAGAGTTTGTGTTAAAAATAAATTGGTTGACTCTTAAAAGTCAAGCCCGAAAAGGCGCTGAACCGCGGGCCTGATGGTTTAGTCACCTCCCGCCATCAAAGCTCTATATTATATTTAATTTAATATTTTTCCTGATTGAAATTATCAAGAAACCCCCGTCAAGAAATAATAATAATTAAAAAGAAAAAGAAATCAAGAAACTATTAGGAGAAGAATATGCAAAATACAGATTTAATAGCTAGGTGTAGATAACTTGCAGATTTTCCGGTATATACAAAAACAATAAATCCTTAAAAAGAAACATTCTTTGAAATAGGATGATTTATTAAATATCATCTCTTTCCTGGAGTTTTCAATCAATCTTCCATTCAATTTCACTGTTTCAACTATCACTCCCCAAACAATCGCTTTAATTGAAAAGCCAAAGTCGCGTTTCTCTGATGTAATTCTGGAAGTCGTGTTTCTCAGTTTTCGTAAAAGGAGGGAATACGTATTGTGTGGTGTTTTGAAGAATTAGTGTGAGTGTGTGAAGATGATGATTAGTTATCCTGGTCTCACAAAGTTGAAGACAAAGCAGGTATGTCTTTTGTCCATTCTGATTACAGCTTTAGAGATGATAATTTTTTATCAAATCATTGATACACAATTTATTTGAATAATCTTTTTTTTTTTTTTTTTTGGAGTTATTTAGAAGGGAAAAAGGGTGTATAATTCTTATTTGTGGAATTTAAATATGACATGAATAGGTTGGTTTTGCCTTCGCTTATGTTATGAAGTAATGAAGCTTTCAGCATTGATCAACTTCTTGATAAATTTCGACGCAGTGATTATTTTAAATTAATAGGTTTCAAGCCTTTATGTTATATTGGTTCAAATCCAGGCCTAATACAATGCCTATGTATTAGTTGTTTTATTGAGAAGTATTTGTGAGTTAGTATTAATTGTTTTCATTGAATGTGCAATTGATGTACAAGAGTGTTACTCTTTCGTTGAATGTATAAATTATGGCCTGTGGCTGTGGATCATCTAAAGAGGATCTGTTCTAAAACATGTGTGAAAACAATGAGTAGTACTAAGATGTTTGAATTGCCAGATTGTGTATCAAAATGCACTTTTGGCTAGAGATCCAGCTACGCTCGAACAGCTGAAAGAACTAAGCGCAGCGCGTAAAGCAGTCGAGAAATCCCTTAATGAGAGCAGCCATCTCACTGATGCCATTGCAAGGGAAATGTCTGGGGGTTCGACATCACGTTTTGAACAGGTCTATATTCTAAGATGTTGCACATTGCCTATTTTCATGATGTTACCTATCAAATTTCACAAAATCTGTTCTGTTTATGTTCATTCATCTGTTGTCAGGACATTGGGAAATTGGAGCAGTATTTGCCTCTGTTGGAAAACTTGATCTGCCAAATTGACACGAAGGCAAAGAATCATCGAACAATTTGCTCAGATCTTAAAATAAGATGGAGCAGTGTGCTAACTTCATCATCTGTCTTTCACCTTAAGGGTCAGAAGTTCCATCAGGTAAATGACATGCACTTTGAGCTTGGCACGACGCTTTTTCTTTATGGTGCAATGCTTCGTGAGAGGGCTTTCGAAGTTTTATCATCAGGTAAGCATTCTTTTTCCAGAGACACCTCATGCATAAAAATGTAATGCTTTTCATTGATGATACTAATTCTACTTGTTGGTAATGCTATTAGATCTTGTCCAAGCTGCCACACTTTTCAGAAAAGCAGCTGGTGTATACAACCATTTAGCGCAGGTTGTTCTTGTTCGTTTGATCAAAAGCAAAGATACGACACCAGAAACGACGCCTCAGATATCTTCTGTTATGAGCCTAGTTTGTTTGGCTGATGCCCAGGTTCGTGTAAATTGTGTCTTATTTTCCAGAAATGATATCTTAAGCTACTAAAATTGTAATCTCTTGTCAAATTTTATGCAACTTGTTAGGCAGCATCAGCTAGGAAGGCTGAGGAAAAAGGCAGTACTACAAGCCTTCTAGCAAAATTGCACCATGGAATCACTTTGTTCCTGGTCGAAGCTATTGACGCCTTGCGAAATGCATTCAAGGAATCGATCGATGTTTCATCTCGTCTTTTGGTACATTATGATATATTTAATAAATTTATTACGCACATTTTCATATGAAATTTTATCGTAAATTAACCTTGAGATGTGATATTTCTGGTCTATGAAGGATTACATGTTGAGCTGCAAGGCATTACACGAGTTGAGATGTTCCAAGTACACGGCGGAAGGCCTTAAAGAGGAGGGTAAAATCGGCGCTGCAATAGGAGTTGTTCGCCTAGCATTAGCGAATGCGAAGAAAGAGATGTCTAAGGAAGAGTCTTGGAGATCGGTTTTCAAACAGATCACTGATGATCTCAGAGTTGTCCTTAAGAAATATGAACATGAGAATGAGTTCGTGTGGTATGAGAAGGTCCCTCGTCATTATGATCTTCCTTTGCCTCAAGGAGTGAAGATTGTTAGTCTCATCCCATATGAACCCCACAAAGGGGAAAAACCACTTGTTTTTAAATTGTAAAAAAAAAAATCTTGCAAAAGCAAAAATTAAATGTAAAATTGTACAAAAGAATTCTGGATGTTTGAACATTGGTAATCTCAAAACATAAATCAAGGGATTGCTCGTCTGATTTTCATTTAATTTTTAAAGTTGTTTGTGTTCAGTTCGGCTCACTAATATTTTCTAACTATTTAAAATTGTTTGTGTTCGATTTAACTCTTTAAAATTTCTAAATTTTCTTTGTGTTCTGAAAAATAATTTCAAGAGTTTAATTTTGACTAGAAAATTGTTGAAGACTTAGATATCTTAAATTTCTTCGTAACTATTGAAATTTTTAAATTCCTAGAAGCTTAATTATTTCCAACATAGAACTGGCAACTTGAAAAATTTCCATTTTTTTATTCATCGCACTTTCCACCAACATGAGATCAGATGGTTAATTTTAGTCTTAATATTGTCTGAAAAGAAATTGATTATGAAGATAAAACAATTTTTCACATCATATAACAATTCAATCTTAATGATCTAAGTTATGGCGGATAAGATTTTAATTGCTACAGAGCAAGGGCATCTCATTTTTTAGATAAAAAAATAATAGTGATGGGATAAATAACTGATTAAATTCAACTTCATATGCCAACAAGACAACTGATTTGCACTTGAATGACCATTGGATTCGAGAATGAGATCCATGTTGATCTAACCTGGCTTGGCATGGTTCTTCTTTGGAAGGTTTAAGATTCCTTCAAAGTTTCGGTAGGTCGCTTGATTCAATTTGACAATTTATTCTTTTAACATCGGATATATGACATATTAATTCATTTCACTATAAATTGAGAAATTTCAATCTAAAAAAATCGCACCGTAACTGAAATCGCAATTTCAACAAAAGAGAAACCACTAAAAAAAATTCTTCCTCCCTATACTTCGAATCTCAAATAGTGGATAAAAATGTAAATAGTAAAGCTTCTACTAAAAAGCAAAAGTTGTATAGCATTTGCATTTTTGAGAACATAGATGTTATATTCGCTGCTAGAGTTCCCCAAAAGCGATTCAAATACGGCAGTATTTTTAGAGATTGAGGTAGAAATATCTGCCACGTGGCAACATCAGGATCACCAAACAATTTGCTTTCATGAAAGTCGTTAACCGTTGAGCTCCCACATTCTCAAGAACTTTTAATTTCGAAAGACAATTTACATTAGCGGTTTAATATGCCTCACTCAACCTCACCAAATATATAGTAAAAGAAAAGAATCTAGTAAAATAAATAGGAGAGCTCTCAATTTTCAGAGCAAGCATGGCTACTGGGTGCAATTCTTTCCAATATTTCGCCTGCAAGCCACGTGTCAGAAAACCCATGTCCCCAATTGCAACGGCCCACTTCACATCTCCTCAGCACACTCCATTTTTGGTCAATTCTTACGCATTGAAGCTCTCAAGGCCCAGGTTTTCTCTTTCACCCATCCTCGTTTATATGTGCGTGTGTGAATTTCCACTCTGTAAAACCTAGGGCTCTGTTTGTTTTGGGTCTTAAATGACTTTTAATAATGGGTATTTGAAATCTAAGTTGTGATTTGATGGTCTTAAATTGTAGATTACTGCTGTTATTTATTTGGTCCAAGTTCAAATTCGATTGGGGTTTGTTCCTATTTTGTTAATTTACAGGCTGAATAAGAAGGTTTCTGCTGTGGTATCGGAAGAAAAAGTAGTGGAATCAAATGATTCTGGGACAGATGTTTTTAGACTCACTTATTTGGAGGTTTGGTCATAGTTTCTTGATGTGGGCTCTTTTCTTCTGGTTGATTAATTGAGAATTATGGTTGGAAACTAATTAATATATTCTCGATTTTTCGGATTAGGGGAATAGTTGGTTATGGGAGGTAGGAGGGGCAAAAATATTGGTTGATCCAATCTTGGTGGGAAACTTGGATTTTGGATTACCTTGGCTGTATGATGCTGCCAAAAAGGTCCTGAAGAATTTTAAGGTATTACTTACAAGTTGAAAGTGTTTGTGTATGTATGTTGTTCATAGTGAAATTTGAGTTTACACAATGATGTGTCATCTGATCAGTGCAGCTTGATGATCTTCCTGAAATCAATTGCTTACTAATCACGCAAAGCCTTGACGACCACTGCCACTTAAAAACGTTAGAGCCCCTCTCTCAGAAGCTGCCAAATCTCAGAGTTATAGCAACTCCGAATGCAAAAGCACTTTTGGATCCCCTATTCAGCAATGTGAGTTAACTTTTTTATGGAACGCATCGTTATGCTTAGCTTTTGTTTTATTCAGTTAATGCAGCGAAAGGAGACTAAAGTTCAAATCCAAGTATATAGTTGAAAAAAAGATTAGGTTGCCGGATGTAATGTGAGGGCTCATTGTTAAACGTCAACTCAAGCGTAAAGTTGGAGAAGCTTAGGGCCCTCTATTGGGAATCGGTGCATATTCTAGGAAATGATTGAGTTGAATGTGAGGAAGCTAGTTTCTTACTTCAAATAACAGAATAGAAGACTTAAAATGAGTTGTCATAAAATTTTATATGGTCTTTTTTTTCATCAAATCAAGAAATTTGAGAACAAGTACTCTGCTGTAAATACTGTGTTGTTCCAGCAATTGATCATACTTGTTCGAAAAGGAGTTCGTAATTCTTAATGTTGGGTAGTTAGTGCAATCTCCTAGTGAAAGACGGAACAATCACTAACGGATTGCACTACAGAATATGATCAATAATGTGTGCCGTAACTAGGCAACAGAGAGAAGAAAACAATCTTCTCTTTTCACATTATTGTAAAGACACATGGTTTGTACACAATGGAACAATTTTTCTTAATCAAAATGCACCAAAAAATATCTTCGATTCTAACATAACTGATGTTTCATGTTTTAATTCTCAGGTCACATATTTAGAACCTGGTCAGGACTCAGAGATCCAAGTCCCCAATGGTTCTTCAGTTAAAGTTCGAGCTACTGCAGGCCCTGTTTTAGGCCCTCCATGGCAACGTCCTGAGAACGGGTCTGTTTCTTGTTATCTTGATAGAATTTCTGTCACATTGTCAAAGTCTTTTACTTAATTTTCGTGCAAAAAATTTGCTCCAGATATATTGTCACCTCTCCCAAAGGCGAGCTAGCGCTGTATTATGAACCCCACTGTGTATACAATGAGAATTTGGTGGGGAAAGAACGATCCGACATAGTCATCACTCCCGTTGTAAAGCAACTCCTACCAAATTTCACTTTGGTATCCGGCCAGGAGGATGCAGTTCGCCTTGCTAAGTTGCTGCAGGCCAAGTACATCTTGTGAAACTGTTAATTAATTGTCGATAAAATGGCTAATATAATTAAACATTGACAAAAATTCTCTGAAGTTGGTTCACGAAAGTTATATGGTGAACTCAGTAATACCTTTTAGCAAACGGTGCATCACAATTTAGTAATTTTGAGAAGAATAACACACAAGATTAACATTTTTTAAGTAGTGATACTTGGCATGATAGTTCACAAGCATGTTAAAATATTGAAGAAGAGAATTCACGTGAACCTGGTTCATAGGATACCTACCTACTCCTAAACATTTGTTCTGCCTAGGTTCATTGTCCCAATGAAAAATGGTGACCTTGATAGCAAAGGACCCCTTGCCAGCCTCGTCCGTGGTGAAGGGACTGTAGAATCATTCAAGGTATGCATGATTTTGCATTTTATGAGATATAATGTCTTTGCCTGATCTAATGAATAATATACTGGAATTAATGTTCCTGAGTTGTTTGTTAGTAAATTTAGAGTTTGATCTAATTGTTGGATGTAATGATGCAGGAGATGTTGGTGAAAGAAATATCAGATGCAAAAGTACTAGAGCCTACAATTGGTGTACCACTGGAAATTCCACCACCTGCCAACAGTTGATAATTATGCACAAGAGTTTTGTGGTGTTGATTAAACTTTTCTGGGACCTAAAAATTGTATACATACTTGTATTTAAAAGTAAATTAAATGATGATCATTCACCTTTGCAAACAAATTATTGTACAGTACTTATAACTCGTGGTTCAGATGTTATAAAGTATGGATCGATCGATTTATAGGTATCTGATTGTTTGCTTATAGCTAGCTAAACACACAATCTTTATAAACAAATTCTGTTGCTCATTTTATCCATAAAAGTTGTTGCATAATTAAGCATTACTTACACATCAACTCTTATAAGTATATATTGGAGTCTTGTAATGTTTTAATCACTCAAATATATATATATATATATCTTTGTAGGCTGGTAAATATTCAATTTCAAATGAGATCATCTCCATATATAAAATTTCTCAACTAGGACTAGGAGAGATTAATACTATCTCCTCTGTGTCGGATTAACTTGCATTTGGAATTAGCTAGGCACACAATTAAGAAGGTGTGGAATAGTGAATGAAGTTTTAAAGGATGATTTTGTAAATTTTTATATTTAAAGTAAAGAAATGTTTTAAATTTCACATATGTTTATAGAGAATTTTCTATTTTTATAAGAAAAAATTCAAATTATTAATTAGTCTTAAGATGAAGGGAGTACTAGATAATATCATACTATATAATTCAATACTACTAGCTAGCTAGCATGACTTATTAACCTTGGAAGTAAGTTGGTTGAAATATATTACTCCCTTGTCTACCAAATTACTTTTTACTTTCTTTTATTTTTTGTATATAATTTATTTATTTTTATTTGAAAATAACTCATACTCGTAATAAAAGTTTAGGCTTCACAATATTTTCACTTTTTTTTTTTAAATTCTATCATTTTAATATACACTACTTTTTATTAAATCTCGTGCCAACTATAAAATATAAAAAAAAAAATTGTCGATAGAGGTAGTACATAATTAGAGTTTCGAATTAACTGTTGAATGTAGTCTTAATTAATGCTTCATCTGTCCCACGAGAATTTACACACTTTCTTTATTTAGACGTTTCACACAAATTTACACACTACTAAAAGAGGAAACATTAATTTACGTGCATACTTACAAATCTATACACATATTTATCCACATACCACTATTCTATATATAAAATATACTTTTCTTGAAAAATATATCGTTCCGTAGGGTGCAAATTTCTACTGTACGGGGAGATAGATGAGATGTGTTGGGTGTAGGTAGGAGGTGGCAAGTGGTAAATGAGTTTGGCTGGCAGGCAGGCATGTCTTCAATACATGCATGCATACAGTGTCCGTAGGGGAACCCTAAAGGCCAAGGTTATGTATGAGATATATATAGTCCATGGAGGATATATATATATCTACACGTCCTACCTCGATCTACTCCAAATTTTATATATATATATAGAGGTTCATAACAAATTAACGTACGTAATCACTGACACAAAAGTATATATTATATATTTTGGAGTGTTTGGTTTAAAGAAATGAGATGAATTAAAATGATAATTCTTAATTATAATTGAGTTATAAATTTTTACTAATCTCTTCAGAAGTAGACTATTTAATCCTGGGTGGATGATGGAAACTTATATGTGCGACATTATAATTACGAATAAAATAATTAAAATTACATTTATGTTCTTAAATATGAAACAAGTTATAAGCTGTTTCCAAATAATCATATCTGAAAATTATAATTATGTACTCAAAATATAATTTAAAATTATCCTTAATTATTAAGAGTACAATTCTTTTTAATTCAATCTAATTTAATCAATTCCGTGATTTGAACTAAAATCGCAACATAAAATAGTGCAAAAAGTCAATCTTAAAAAGCCACTTTACAATTATTAATTTGAAAGAAAAAGCCTAATCTGCCAAAAAAAACTAAACCAGAAAATTAATTTCTTGAAATTAAAAACAAAGTCACTGTGTCAACACGATACTACTCTATAGATATATATGCCAGAACATAAATTATTTATATTGTGGGCATGAAGAATTGTTATTGGTCCAGACTTAACCTCTCGACTCTTGGTTATTTGAATGCTCAATATATATAACAGTACAATAATATTAATCTTAAATACTACTCCCTCCGTCCCAGATGTGTTTTCACCTTTGGGATAACACAATTTTTAAAAATGGTAGAGTGTTATGTAAAGTTATATTATTAAAATAATGAGATTAGTTGGATTGTGAGGATAAAATTAAAGTAATAGTTTCTATTTATAGGGTGTGAAAACAATTGTGGGACGGATGGAAAAGGAAAGTGTGAAAACAATTATGGGATGGAGGGAGTACAAAATAATCGACCAAATAATGAAGGGTGATTTACATATTAATTCAAAAAATAGCTATATTTACAAATTGGTTCACAATATCTGCATAAAAGTGTAATTTTTTTTCTGCGCAGAATCAATTTGTAATTTTTATCAATTTTGAGAATCATTTTATAATTTTTCCAACAATAAATACATAAACATAAGCATCGATGCATATGCTTTAATTATTCAACCATTGTATCATCTTGTCCACAATATACAAATAGCTGTTAGAGGATGGACATCGATTTCCTCATACTTATCGGCTGTTTTGGGATCCAATTCGTACAAATTTATTTTTAACTTTGCAGAAGATCTTATACTAATATAAATAATATCCATTTTTTACACCACGATATTAATAGCCACCACATCTCTAACTTTAATTAATGGGCTTTCATTTTGCATTTTATTATTTTTAATACAAATTACATTTTATAACACTTTCAAGATGGTTTTTTTTCTAAATATTGTAAAAAAAAATTAATTTATCAATCTGTGGTGATTTTTTGGTATTTTGTCATTTTAAGCATGAACGCCGTCTCAATCGGCGCCCTTAAAAGGGAGCGCCAGCCCCAACGTCGCCTTTTAACTGAGCACGGGTCCCACTGAAGGGCACCCACTCCACTGGCGCCCTCTCAGTTTCCACCCGACAACCCTTGACATCATTCATTCAATCATCAAAACACCCCCTCCTCCCACTCCACTCCATTAATTATTATTTTTGTATGAATTTTCCTTCTAAGAACTAATAATTTCTATTATATATTTAATCAAAGTTTTTTAATTAATTAAAATTTAATCAAAGTTGAGCTTTATATATTTACTAGTACGTAAACCCGCGTATTACGCGGGATTATTAAAAAATATATTTTTAATATAGATTATATTATGTGAATCAATAAATCTTAATTTCTTGTCTATTTATATATAGATTTATTCGATAATACATCTATACTTATATAATTCATTAACTTAAGGCTATCTTAAACAATATTTAAAATATGAATGTGTTAACATCCACCTAATTATGTAAGATTTGAATTATAAAATGTTCTTATTGTATAAGTATATTAAAAGAAAATCAAGAATATATCAAAATATATGAATAAAAAAAAAATCAAGAATATAATATTTTATAATATAAATTTTTATTATTATATAAGTATATTAAAAGAAAATCAAGAATATATCAAAAAATATATTATTAAAATAATCAAGAACATAATATTTTATAAGATCTATTTTGTTAAGATTATTGAATTTATATATGCATGTATTAATGAGTTATAATATATATATATATATATGTGTGTGTGTGTTTTTGTGATTTCTTGAATCTAACATATACGTATATCAATGATTTACACATACACAATGTATATACAATATTGCGGTAAATAAATTAAGTACTTAAAAAATATGCACACATGCACAACACATATACAATATTATGTTCTATAACATCTTTGGTTCTAGAATTATAAATAACTTACGGTGTAAAATAAAGTACGGTATGTATGATGCAGACACAATTATTTTAATATGAACCTGCAATTTAAATAGAATATAAAAAATTAATATTAGAATATTAAGAACATGAAATAAATATTAAAAAGACAAATAAACAATTCAAATATCAAAATTTTAAATCAAATAGATCTGCAATTGTAGCAATCAAACATTACCTAAAAAACCATAAAATTGTGTAACAATAAAAAAGAAAACAATTCACACATCAAAAATTTTAATGTAATAGATCTGCAATTACAACAATTAAACATTACCTCCAAAAGAAAACCACAAAAATTGTGTAGCAATAGAAAAAAAATTATTTCAACATATTATTAGATGTAAAATATGAACCTGCAAAAAAAAAAATCAAATATAAAAAGATAAATAAATAAATCCAATATCAGAATACGATAAATAAGAACATCAAAAGAGAAATAAGAAGAAGTAATGAGACGCAAGAAAAAATAAGATAAAAAGATGAGAATAATAATGTTTATGGAGTTGAAATTTATAGAAGTATAGAAATTAAGATGAACGGTTGAGATTAAAAAATAAGATATAATATTTGATATTATGAATATATTTATAAGATTTATATAAGATATATATATTTATAAAATATCAAAATGTACGGTCAAAATTAAAACACTTAAATTATAAGGTCGAGATTAATTCTTAATGCCAGAATTAATGAGAATATAGGAATTTTAAAATCGAGCATTCTGGTTGATTTCATAACTTCGTCTTTATATAATATTAAGATATAATTTCTTTTTGCCTATTTTCAAATGCTTTTTAGTTAAGTATATTTTGTTCGAAACAATCACTACAAATTATTAATTTGTTTAGCATTTTTTAATTTATTTGATAATTTGAATTTTAAAAAAATAATTATAAGAAATTATTTAAATAAATATTGCCCCTTAGATATTAAGACTCAATCATCAATGTTACTGGTAAATATACCCCAATTACTAAATAATTATAATATATATATATATATACACACATAATGTTAATATCTGAAAAAATAATTTATAAGAAATCTACACTAGAACTTTTCAATATAAACTCTATTTGGATCATTAATGTTATAATATATTCGTATAATATATTATATTATAGTGAACATAATATTAGATTATAATCCAGTGGGCTTTAGGCCCATAGACTTATATGTTAGAGTTAGGATACTTCTATTTAATGTATTTTACTTGTACTTCATACGCTTCCATCTCTGTAAACACTTTTACAACAGTTCATAATTTACTATCTCCTGGCTTGGTCGCCCCCAGACGTAGTCACTTTGTGACGAACTGGGTTAACAATCATGTGTTCTTTATTTACGCTTATCGCTTTTACTTTCGATTACAACAATTAACTTTCCTAAAGTCCTAAAAAATAGACCGTTTGTTTGGATCATTAACTTTCCCTAATATATATTAGACGTGAAATTTCAAAAAGTTGTTATAAATTTAAGTAATAAAATTAAGTTTTTGGTTTAGGTAAAGTATATAGTTTTTGAGCAAATTAAATTAAAAAAAAAAAAAGTAGTAGAATGGCAGCATGCCTTAACCCGACACAGTGGAATATTCCACAAGAATGATCCATTCATCTTTACTTTTTCATTTTAATTAACCAATAACTATGAATTGTTGGAGCCAATTAATTAGCATGTCGAGACAATGAACAAATATTTAATTAATGGAATAGATGAATGAAGAGATATGCATGAATGGAAAAAAGGATCTTAATATATATAAAAAATGTTGACTTGGAGAGATAAGCACTAACTAATCCATGTGAAGTTAGGTCAAACTAAATTTAGTACGAGAAATGGCATGCCCAAATATGGCTTTACTTTGCTTCATCACATTCTTAAAATGGGTGTCTTAATTTGTGATTCGACTTTTCCATTTTTTTATGCTTTTGATGACTACAGGAGACATTTGCCCTTACCTTCACTCCAAGGGCCAATTTTTATAGGATTAAAACCCCACCCGACATTTTTATTTATAAAAAAATATCCTCCTGATCTGATCATTTTCTATAGTTTGATCTAATTTATCATAAAACATGTAAATTAATACTATTTATCCGACCAATGAAGGAGCTAGTGTCAATCTGAAAGAGATCTTTGAATTTGGAATTTTATGAGAAACTGCATGATAAATTTGAGATATATATCACCTGGATTTGTCCCCATCCAAAAATAAAAAATAATTAAAAATCAAACCAATTCGGATATTTATTATATATAATTCTCCCAATTTTGTAATTTTACAAAATATAATTTGCTTCATCCTAGAATTATATATAAATATATAGAGATTTTTTTTTTCAGCTATGACTACATACATTTAGAAATATATATATATATATATATATATATATTTCCAACTATATGTCTCAAGTTTGTTAGTATTTTTACTTAAAACCATTTTTTAAAGATAGAATAGTTAATAGAGATTGATGCTGCTCCACTGTCTCAACTTTGGGACAACTTAAATTTTATATTTTTAAGATTTTCTACAATAAAACTTATATCCCAAACAAAAAAACTAATTTTTTTATAATATCTAGTTTATTTTAAAATATTCTTTATTCATTATTTCAAAAAATTAATAAAATAGTTTTTCTAATATACATATTTAATAAAATGTAAAAAACTTAAATTAAAACAAAGAGTATATATATTTTAGCAAGTTGCTTGATGCTTAAACCTTAGTTATATAGCAATATTACTTTCCACAACATTTTTCACATTTATAAAAAAAATTATTTAACTTCATTCTCAAAGTATTCATATATTTATTTACATGCAGTGTTAGTATATTGAGATCTAAATATTCACTCAATCTAATTACTTTTATATTTTATTTTAATACATAAAAAAATTATAAAATTTTCATCTAATACTTTATTTATTACTACCTCCGTCATACAAAAGTTTGCATACTTTTCTTTTTAATTTGTTCCACAAAAGTTTGCATATTCCTAAAATAGAAATATTCCTTTAAATTTCCACCTTTAAAGTTTTTACCTCACAATCTCTACCATACACATTCTATTCATTACATTTTTCATTAAAAACCGTGCCCCCAAAAGTGCCGCAAGCTTTTGGGGGACGGAGGTAGTACATTTTTTCAAAAAAAAAAAAAAAAATCTATGCAAAAAATTGTCATAATGTGTAAATGATACGAAAGGTATAATTAGAGCTTGAATCACATTTCGTCTCATAACTATTTGACAAAATAGATTTAGTCCCAAAATTAATTTTTATTAGATAGTTCCAAATTTTTTAATAAGGTCCAATTTTAATCCCAAAATTAACTTTTTATTAGATTTAGTCCCAAATTTCTAATAAGGTCCAATTTTAGTCCCAAAATTAACTTTTCATTAAATTTAGTTCCAAAATTTTTTATAAGGTCCAATTTTAGCCTCAAATAAGAGGTGAATAGTGAATATAAAAAATAATAATATATGTAAAAAAATTCGATTACAAAAAATTAATGAAATAATATAAAAACAATAACACGGTGAAATTATATAATTTTAATGAAATTAAACAACACATTTATTCTATACGTACAAATCATGCAATGTATGAGTAGCATACTAGTTGAAATAATAACAAAAGGACGCTTATTTATAATTAAATAGGTCATATATCAAATATTTTAATTTTAAAAATATATATTGTAATTAATAAAATATATATCAATCGATCGCACTATGATCGACAAACGTTATTTACATCCTTGCAAAATACTGATCATTATTGATAAAAATTATCATTCAACATAAATAAAAATTAATTTACTTACATTCATGTGATCGATCGTGTTGTTTGGCTCCATTAATTAGGCACTGTAATTTTGGATTAACTTGTGTTAGTTTCAATAAAAATAATCTAAGAATTAATTTGGATTTTAGGAGTTCAGGAATTTGAAAAATATTAATTTTAGCAATGAAGAGAATGAGAAAAGTGAGTGAAAATAAAAGAAATTTAACTTATAATTAAAAGAGTATTTATAAATGGGCAATCTTAATATTTAACTTAAAACTACTTTTATCAGGAAAAAGAGGGTTCTAATTGGGAGAATTGGGGGTTTGTTTAGATGCGACCCAAATATAATTAAGAATATTCATCTAAGAAAATTGTCACCTATTGTTATTGTCATTTTCGTAAAATCTAATATTATTTCACTTTTTATCTTTAATTTGGAACTTGTAGAGTCAACAATGATTGTTTGAAATCAATTGGAATAAAGAAATTAAAGAACACCAAGATTTACGTGGTTCGATCAGAAATGATCTACGTCCACGGATGAGGGCACCTCTCTCACTAATCGATGGAAGATGATACAGATTACAAGTATTTTGATCTCACTGACTATATGATCGTTCTATTTTTCGTCATATCCCTCTCTATACATATGTGCGTATATATATAGGAGTATGAAATCCCTAATTAATGCTAGTGAACGTAACCACCTAACAAGAAAACTGCTACAGTTGCAACCGAAAATGAGCTAGTAACTGTCTGAGCCCAACGATTTTCAGTTTTGATTCTGTTAAACTGATCACTCGTTGTCCAATTTGGAAGTTTAAACTGCTTCGTAACTGATCCTGAGTTAGTTCCTGACTTCGGAGTCAGTATGCTCCTTCCTTGTCTTGTCTGTCTTGTCTGCTGATTTGATATGTCTTCAGCTGAGTCTGAGTACTCAGCTGATATCATCAGTAGACCTTTTGTCTTGATCTGACCAGCTGACCTGACCATACGATCCTGACTGACCATCATCCTGATCACCATCAGCTGACCTCATCAGCTGACCTCCTCAGCTGACCACCTCAGCTGACCTCCTCAGCTGACTCCACTGATATCCTGGATGACTTTCAGTAGACTTCTCAAATGATCTCAGTTGACCTTATCAGATGACTAACCATCAGCAGACCTATCAGCTGACTTCCTCAGCTGATAGTATAATGTTCAGTTAATCAGCAGTACTTGCTCATCTGAGTGTAATTTCACTTTCTTTGCACCCATAACAGAACTAAAATTTGACCTTATAAAAAATTTGGTATTAAATCTAATAAAATTTTAATTTTGAGACTAAAATTGAACCTTATTCGAAAATTTGGGACTGAATCTGATGAAAAGTTAATTTTGAGACTAAATCTATTTTGTCAAATAATTATGAGAAGAACTGTGATTCAAATATAGCCGTTGATATGTGGTCTGATTCCACCATAAAACTCAATATTTGATTCCATATATATCAAAATCATTTTCTTCGTGAATAAAATATTTAGTGTCTAAAAAGTATATTAATTAGAGAAGGCAAGATTCTGGTGGGATCATATATAATATCGTTCATACTCTTATCTAGAAGATAATATAAAGTAAAGAATATACTTGACCAATCAAATCAACTATATATATAATATGTTTACTAAATCTCCATTAGGAATAGTTAATAGCAAGCCAGTTAATTATATCACTAATCCACATGATACAATGATGCTTAAAATATTAGAAGAATATTCTTACATGGGGGCCATCTACTCTTGATAGTGCCAATAAAACAAAGCTTGTCTTTTTATCCTTGTACGCGCGCATCAACTAGCTAGTGCGATTAGGTTAATTCTTGTATATTGATTTGGGTGTATTTTTAAATTATTTTGTTAAATAATATTAATTATTTACATTGAATATTAATAATTATTCTTAGTGGTAATTTTTTTATGAGTATTAATTGTTTCAAATATTAATTATATATATTTAATAATATATGCTCTAATTTTATGATGTAAATAGTGCACACAAGTGTTATTTATGAGATTAATTATTACTCCCTCTGTCTTACATGAATTTGTACACTTTTCTTATTTGGATGTCCCATACAAATTTGCACACTACTAAAAGAGAAAACATTAATTTGCGTGTACACTTACAAACATATACACATATTTACTCATATGCCACTACTTTATATATAAAACATAGGGTGCAAATTCCTACGAGACGGAGGGAGTAGTATATAAAATCATCTTGAAAGAATAATGTCTTATTTAAAAGTTTGAATTGGTAAAGAGGTGAAACTCTTTCATAGTATTAGAGTTTAGTCCGTTCACATTTTAAGTTTGTTTTTAGCTGAAAAAATGTATATTAAATTGTTCATTCATTAGGTCTTCTTCTCACAAGGAAAAAAATTGAACTCTAAGTCTATGATGGGTGAGTGCGCGTGTTAAAAATTTAATTAATTAATTATATATTTCTTTACAAATTTAAAATTTTATGTTGGACATAAATCTTCACATCTTCCCACCGTTATATTTCATTTTTTCAATTAAAATTAAAATTTTAAAATAGGGTAGAATTTAAGTCTCCCCACATACACAATTGAAACGAAACCTTGTATATACTTCTCAATTATTAATCATATATTTTACTCATGAATTCCATGCATTATATGGCCTACAAATATATCATAAAAGTTCCTGTCAAAAAACAAAAATATTATACACACACGCATATAATAATATGCTAAAATATTTCTTTGTAAATCCAATATGCATATATATATATAGTATAATTTGTAGTACAATATAATGTACAAATACTTTGTGATAATCATGGTTCCATAAAAAATTATTGTTGGGTGAGTGTGGGTATTAATTTTATTACTCTCAATTAAGTCTATATTAGATATATTAATTTTACACGCATTGAACATGGAGGATAAAAGACAATAGGAAATTAAATGAGTAGTACTTCATCTATTCTACAGGAATTTGCACACTTTTTTTATTTGGACGTCCTATACAAATTTGCACACTATTAAAAAAAATATTGATTTACGTGCACACTCACAAACCAATATACATATTTACTCATATGCCATTATTTTATATATAAAACACATTTTCTTTAAAAAATATACCGTCCCATAGAAAGCAGGAAGAAATATTATTTATTTTAACAATGTATGCGCGCAGAAAAAGTCAAGATTGTCATCAATTTGCGTGTAAAGTGGAGATGGAACACAAAAAGGAAATAGGTTGATCATGTGATCATCCATTGTTTTTGAAATTTATGTCCACATTTGTTACCTAACATTATCGCATGTTAGGTCAAATGTATAAGAGTTTCCCTGTTTTAAGACTCGGGAATATAATTCCCAACTTTAATTTTGTGTAGATTAGGTTCTAAACTTTTCCAATATTTTATTTTATACTGTTATTACAAGCCAAGTCCTAATTTTTAATTTTTGCTTTTAATTAATGTTGATAAATTATAACTAATTATGATAATTGGGTGAGAGATCATTCAATATTATTTTATTTTTCTTATGTGCATCATAAAATTAAAATATATTTTAAAATAATTTATTTAATTTCACTAAAAAAATTGCTCTTATATTTATTATTATTGAATTGTAATTGATATTAACTGTTTAACATAAATAAGAATAATTTTTCACTGAAAACAAAAATACAATTTAAAAATTCAATTAAAAATATATATAGGGCTATCAATGAATTAAGGAAAATGAATATGTATCTGATCATCAGCTGATTCTTTTAAATTAATAAAAAATTAAGCTGTAATCAGAGGACTAATTAATCACTTCCAAATAAGTAAATAATAATTTATTCTTTATGTCCAACACAACGTGAGGCTAGCTAGCTCCATCAGAGATTAATTCAAAATCACTTCACTAATCACTATATACCAATGCATGCCGCTAACTTCAAGCTACAAACATACAAAACAACAACAAAAAAGTAACAAAACGTGTCCAAAAAAATCGAACTCAAAAAACCCCTCTATAATTTTACTGAAATATTACACGAGTCATTGGTGAGTATTTCTACCGGAAAATCAACAAGCCGGTGAGACGGCGGCCATGTGGGTGGAGGAAGAGCTGACCGGAGAACACGACTTAACCGCGCCTTTGCTATAGCTACCTTTGTCATCAGAGTTTGATGATTGCTTAACTATGCGACGAGTTCGTTTAGGTGACGGCGGTGCAGCAACGGGAGCGTAATTTTTTTTAAAAGTGGCCCCACCGGATTCCTCTGCGGATGTGGTGGTTGTAGCCATTGCAGCATACTCCGGCGGCACCCATATTCCACCCACCACCACAAATTGTGGTGCATGTGCATTGTTGTTGGTAGTTGAGGGGCTTGGCCTTCTCGTGTGCAAACGATACTTCTGTACTCATTGAATGACAAGCAAAAATATATTTAATTATTCAGAAAATGAAAAGATAAAATTAAAGAATTTCAATGCTCGATAACGTATAGCGCTATAAATTAAACTAATTAAGGAATTATTATTATTATTATTATTATTATTATTCCTCTTTTCCATCAGCTACTGGTTTAATTTTTATTAAACGATTTGTGTATGAAATTTCCTTAATGCATGCAACAACGAAGATTATGTATAAGTAGTGTATGAGAGTATGTAGTTAAAAGTAAATAAAAATGGTAGAAAGAAGGTAATAATAAATATTTACCATCAAATCGTATTGTTACCATTTCTAATTTATATGGAGTACAATATGATGTTAATCAAAATAAATACTCCTTCCTTTCCAATAATTTTTTTCATTTTTTTATATTCATTCATCCCAATTTATAAGCTTCACGCTCCATTACGACAAATTACTTCTTACGTACGTCTCTTTCCACTTTTAACATACTCCCTCCACCGTTTTAACTCTTTTTTCCACATTTTCTATTTTGGAATGCACCAATTTTTTTTCACCTTAAATAGAAAAAATAATTTACACTTACAAAAATTAATAAATTGCACTTTTTATATTTTATTAATTGACTTCACACTTATATACTCTATTTCTTTTTATTCCGTGTGCTCAGGAAATATTTAATATCATATTATTTAATAATTATGCTAAAAATTTGTGAAAAGAGAATTAATTGGTAAAAGATTCGCAGGAAATAATAAAAGATGCCGTGTATACAAAAAAGGAGGCTTTTCTCGTTGAGGAAATGTGTAGCATCTTTTCAATAATCATCATATCATATGATCCATCACCCCAAAAAACAATGTACCAATTGGTCCAATTTAAGAACAAATCTTAACCATGGAAAAATGTACAACATTATTCAAGGTTGTACTTTTCCGTTCCCCCAACCCCCAAATTAATATTTAAAGAAAATAACAAAAGTATGAACACGGACCTGCAAATGACTTTTAACCTCGTCGTTTGTTAGCCCATCAACCTTCATCAATTCCCTAATTTGTTTTGGTGTAGCAACTATCCAATACAAATCCCCCAAATTAAATTAATTAATTAAGAGGAAATAATTAATTATTAAGAAAGAATTAAAGTGAAAAATAATTACCATGTGGACCTCCAAGTTCTTTAAGTGCTTGCAAGAATCTTCTATGTAATTCAGGGGACCAAGACCTCCTTGTCTTTCTTTGAGATTGACCTTCCTTCTTATTCGTGCAACTGGCGGAAGGAGGCGCCGCCGCCGACCCATTACTTTTCTCTTTTTTGAAGGGAGTGTCATTTATTTTCACCTCGGAGCCACCAAATTTGCTAGGTGATACCTGAAGCCCGGCCAAAAAATTCATCCAAATCCTTTAGTGCAAATTAATTACCTTCCTTGTACCATGCACTGGTTCGTAAGATAAAACTATCTATCCGTCGAAAATATGCATATTTTCGACGGATAGATAATTTTATCTTACGAACCAAATGAGTCCTTAATTTTTCGAAATGGATTAATAATAGTACCTCCTTAGAAATTGGATCTGGGGTTTGATTCCAAAGCTGAACAGATCTAAGCCACTCTGATTTCTTGCAATTTTGGTCACCAGAATCATCTCTATCACAAACACTTGTCTCAATCTTGAATTTCTTAGATTCTTGCTCTTCACCGTCAGAATAAGAAGACGATGCCCTCTTTATAGGAATAAATTCCTCAAAAACTGGCATCACGCTGGATATTTGTTCTGAACATTCTGATAATTGCCCCTGTAAATTATACTCGCTTGATAACTGATGTTTGCATGTCTCAATTGCTATTAAAAAAAATGAATTAATTAATTTCCCATATATAATATTTTATTAGGAAAATTAATTAAGCGCAAAGTTAAGCATATATACAATACCTTGTGTGACGAGCTCTAGACAGAGAGGGAGTTCACGTTGAAAAACTTGAATCTTGCGACGTTCTTCCTCCAACCTCTTGACATAATCATGACATGAATTCTGCGAGTAATTATGGCCGTTGATTTTCATGTTTTAATTAATTTAGCTTGTGAAATGGGATTGGGGAAATGGAGGAGAAAGCCTTGAGAGAACCGAATTGGAGCTAATTTGGGAATAAAGGGATCTATGAAGAATCAACAAATGGAATAATAAACTTAATTTGTTCACAAGAAATATATATATAGCCAAACGCTATTAAATTTTAAATGTCTTGATATATATATATAGCTTATCGTACGTGAAGAGAAAGAAAGAAAATTAAAAGGATGTTTGCAACAAATTTTTGGTATTAAGATGGGTGCGTGAGGAAGTCGATCGAGGTCGGGGCGTCGCGTACAGACGAATCTTTGATTAATTATGGTTTTTCTTGGGTGGTATGAGAGAGAGAGAGAGAGGGGTATGAGAGAGAAAGGAAAGGGGGGTTTAGTTTGAATATTCATTCGGGAGAAGGGGGGTTGATTGTGGTTGTGGGCTGGCAGTGACGTAACGCCTTGTTTTGTAGATAAGATCAATAAATTTTCTCTCACCATCATTTTGTACAAACTCTTTTGGCCATTCTTTGCTTTATGAATGATCGTACTTCCTAATCGTACACCTCACTTGTTTAATCGACAAAAAATGATTCTTGTTGCTTTGTAAAAGCTGGCGGATTAGAATTAATTTTCAATTTTTTTTTAAAATTTGTATATATATACAAATAACAATAATGATAATTATACATAACATAGAGAAGAAAGAGATAATCACATGAGAACTAAGACATGAAAATGCATATAACTTTGAAAAATTTAGATAGAAAAAAAAAATTAGCTTTCTTGTTTTTGGATGTTCTTGAGTTTCAAGGTGAACACGGATTTCTCATATTCGGAGATTCGGACCCTCCCGTCTTCTAGCGCCAAGTGTTGATGAACTCATTAGCAAGTGAATAATGTGGGTTTAATTACGAGTTTATCAAACAGAAGCATAAGATAGAGCAGTAATTAAGAATTGAATAATCAAGAGAAGAGAGAAATGTATGTAGTATTTTTTTAAAGAGTTGACAGGTGTCATCTGGGAATACAATTAAGACCTTTCTACATTATAAAGGTCATCTTAAGAAATTTTGAATTAGTGTCAGGGCTGTCTGTGAACTATGACAAAAACAGTTTGATTGGAATTAACATTGAGGATGGAAGAATGGATCAGTTTGCAAACATCCTAGGGTGTGTTAGGGAAGCTTTGCCTTTCAAATATCTTGGAGTTCGGGTCGGAATTAATCAAAGGAGTGTCGCAGAATGGGGACAGCTTGTTCACAAAGTCAAGGTGAAATTAAAATCCTGGGAGCATAGGAAACTTTCTCTTGGAGGAAGGATCATACCTATATATCATCTCTCGTTCTATTGTTTTCCCAAAAAGGTAATATCTTCTCTAAATTCTCTTTGTAGAAGTTTTTTGTGGGGGGGAAGTGTGTCTGAGAGAAAAACAGCTTGGTTAAATTGGGGTCAGATCTGTGTATCTAAAAACTTGGGAGGTTTGGGTGTGAGGGAGCTGGGATGTTTTAATGAAGTCTTGTTAGGTAAATGGTTATGGAGATTTTTGGTTGAGGGAGACAGCTTGTGGAAAAGGGTTATTGAATCTGTGCACGGAAAGTTGAGTGTAAGAGATGAGGGGATTCATGCGGAGGGTAGGTCCGGTGTTAGATCTAGGTGGTGGAAAGATATAGTGAATATAGGCTCTGGGCATGTGGAAAACTGGTTTTTGAAAAATTTAGAAAAAAGAGTGGATGATGGGATGGATACAAAGTTTTGGAACGACGTATGGGTAGGGGGAGAGTCTCTTAGGAGACAATTCTCGAGGCTTTATGCTGTGTGTAGAAATAAGATAGGAAGTATTAAATCCATGGGAAGGTGGGAAGGGGAGGTTTGGAGATGGGAGTGGAATTGGCGGAGGAATTTATTTGATCGAGAGCAAAATACATTTAATGATTTGGTGAATAAAGTGAATGTGTGTAGGTTAAAGGAGAATAAAAAAGATACGTGGCTTTGGAGATTGGAATCAGGAGGAAGATATTCGACCAAATCTGCCTACGACTATCTGAGCGTAAGGAGATTGGTTACAAGACCAAACATTGAAAAGAAAGAAGAGTTCCAGATTGTGTGGAGTAAGATTACTCCCTTGAAGGTGGCTGCGATGACATGGAGATTAATTCATGATAGGCTTCCAACTCGGGCTAATTTGGTAGCGAGAGGAATTTTAGAGGCGAGACAAGAGTCAAGGTGCTTAGCATGTGGTTCGATGGAGGAGACTGCGGAACATTTTTTCATCAGATGTCCGGTGGTGGTGAATTTATGGAAGAATTGTTTAAACTGGTTCAAAACACCTACTGCTTTACCGGGTAAGATAATTGATCACTTTCTCTTCTTTTCGGGTCTTTTAGGTCGGAAGAAAGGAAAGAAAGTGGGTGTAGCAGTGTGGGAATGCTTGGTGTGGGTGCTATGGAAGGAGAAAAATAAGTGCTATTTTGAGGGTGGAACGTTTGAAGTGGCAAAATTGTTGGAGGAAACTAAAGGGAGAGTTTGGAGTTGGCTCTTGGCGAGAAATTTTATCTTGTATAATTCTTCCCTAAATGATTGGCATGAAAATCCTAGACTTGTACTAGGCTGATGTTTTTCTCTGTGTGTATTTGATTATTCCGTCTAAGAATTGTAGGCATATCTTATGCCATCATACACTTTTGAAAGGAATAAATTTATTTTGCCCGATCAAAAAAAAAAAATTGACGAGCTGCATTACATCAATTGGGGCGAGCAGCCGTCTCAGTAAGGTGTGTAACGGACGAGCAAATCCTATGGCAATTGCTTGGCGAGCAGATTCTTGGCTTTGGGAGTGAGCAGGTGCAATGTATCGTGCATAACATGAGGCGAAGAACCTTTGATTTGATGAAAGCAGCAAGCAAGACTTGGATGGAGAAGTGAAGGTGGCGAAAAGCTGTTCGCAGGTATCGGACATCTCTTAATTTCCAGCGAGAAGATAGGATTGTCTAGCCTTGTTCATGGGCGAGTAAGAACTACCTTGATTGACAATGTACAGGTGGAGATGGTGTTTGCCAGGGGCAAGTCTTGGTCAATCAAACGACCTTGCTGCTCCCCCTTGCCAACTCTTTCTGGTAATTAATTTGATCATTTATTTTAGTTTCTTTCTCGAGTTCAGTTTATTTTCTTTGACTTCATTAAATAATCCCTTATTAAAATTTGCAATTTTAATTAATATCATTAGAATTTTTTTAAGCTAGCTCGCTTATATCAATAGATAAGACTCTCCCAATGTAGAGGTTTTTGGTGACTTATATTAACAGGTAAGACCCTCCCAATGTAAAGGTTTTTGGTGACTGGACAGAGACAAAAAGAAATAGTTGGGTATTTTACCATTGGAGTATGGCGTGGGTTTATGCCTAGGGAGTAAAATTACTACCCAGATTTTTTGCAGAAGTGGAGACGGATGTGAGCCAGGCCAAGTGCAACTTTTGATTTCATACCTCTTATTCTATTTCTTTTAATGGAAAATGTTAGATATAGTATTGGTATTTGGTGCCCATTTTCCTTTTTTTTTTTTTTTTTACTTTAATTAAAAACCTGGCGGAAAAGTGTGACAAGCATATATGACTTTATTAAAATTGTATTATAAAACATATGGTTTTTTGTCTGAAGCAATTGTAGTTCACTAATTTTTTTTTAATTATAAATATATCTTTCCACTCTACTATTTTTCATGCATTATTAAATTTTAATTTTCTAACTAAATTTTTTCTCTTCTCACTAAAATAAAATGAATAAAGAATGAAAGCAATTGTACAATTTTCAAAATATTAAAATTCGAGTAATCGAAATATTTAATTTTTATATAATTAATATAGTTGATAAATTAAAATATAAAAGGAATAAATATGTTGTCGAGGTGAATCCTCTAAAAACTAATTTTTTTAATTTATTGTTGAGATGAGATATGTTTTGGAGGTAGATGTTTTTTTTTCTTTTGTGGTGGAATTTGATATGATAGAAAAAAAAATATTTTTTGGGTTTATGCACTGGAGTGGGCCTAAATTGGAGGTATAACTGGTTGATTCTTACTTCTCCTTTCAATTATATGAGATGTATATTTTTTTAATAGAAAACTCATAAATAGTAGTAAAATGAAGTACTGAAATATATCAATAGGAATAAATGAATGGAATGTGCTGCAGATTATGGGCTGATGGACTAAGATAATGAAGCCCATGTCTCTGAAAATTCAAATTTGGGCCGGGCTGTTATGGTCCAAAAAGTATATATCCACTCCAAAAGGATTGAATGAGAGATTTCATTGAAACTTTCAACTATTATATAATTTGATATTCCCTAAAATTGGCCATCCCAACCAATTTTCCTCAATTTTCTTAGGTTAGGAAATCAAGTTTTCCCCACCAGTAATAATTGTCCACGTCTTCCGAAATATGTATGTTAGCCAATTAAACCCATTTATGGAAGTGGAAATTGGGTAAAATATCCATTAGTTCTAATAAAAATTTCTTTTTACCCGTTTCTTTTAAATAAATTTTTTTCTATCCACTTAACCCTTTTTTTTAAAAATGCTCTTAAAATCTAAATTTTAATAAATTATTATTGTATTTTGAAATTTTACAAAATTCAGTTACTACTAAATTAAAATTTATAAGAGTAAGTCTCATGTGCACCAGTTACACGGTGCAACTCTAGTTCATTTTTAAAAAGTTAAACAGTTTATAATTAAAAAGTTAAACAATTTATTACTGAAAATTGTATTTTTTATAGTTTAACTTTTCAGTAATAAACTGTTTAACTTTTCAGTTATAAATTGTTTAACTTTTTAAAAATGAACTTGAGTTGCACCGTGTAACTGGTGCATACAAGACTAATACATTTTATAAATATTAATACAACTAAAATTTAAACATTAATGATTATAGTTATTTATTAAACACCATAAAATTTTGAAAATTTTACAATAAGTAAACACCATAAATTATTTATTAAACACCAAAAACAGAAATTATTCTCCGTGCAACACTTTTTGCTGCTGTATCAGATCCGCAACTCTCTCCTCGCTTCCCGTCCGATAGTCCTCTTAGATCTATTTTGAGGACTGTTCGAATCGGCGTCTCCGTCGTCTGTCTCCGCTTGTTCTTTCAGTTGTTTTTACGGGTTCATCCTTTCCAACGGTGCCGTTTTTACGGTATCGATTGGTAGGATGACCAGTTAAATCTTGTTTTTTTTTATTTTATTTCTGTTGTTTGTTTTAATTTTCTGCAGTTTAGTGTTTTTTACTTCAGACATATGTTTTTTAGATTTTATTTTCCTTCTCCTACTCTAGTAGTTGTGAGATTATCTACACCCTGTGCGATATGTCCTTTTATTTAATCAGGTGCTTCTTCTTTGATGTTGTGTCTAAGATTCAGATCTGATAGTGTGTCAGATGATCATGAATCCTGTAGGACTTTCGGTTGTAGTGCAGGATTGGCTCGAGATGGATGCTATTTTTAGATGGTGAAAATTACTTTAGTGTGGGGTGTGTTATTTACCATAGAGCTTTAAAATTGTTCGCATTTGTCTCTTTTGTGTACTCTCCATTTCCTTTCGATTGGTTTGGAGCAGTTGTTTTTCTTTGTGTAATCAAAGGATTAGAAAACTGATCTATGTACTCTATATTCTTGTATTTGTAAAAGATCATTTCTTAAAAAAAAAAAATGTAGCCAATATAATTCCATATTACTATTTTTTAGTATTAACATCTACTTGATAGCCATGGATCTATTAATATAGATGCTCATAGTCACATATGCTTGACTTCATCTCTCCCTAAAAAATTAACAAATAAAATAACCCAATTAATCACAAGGGAATTAATCTTCCCATTTTTCTTATGTATTTTTTGGGATATTGATCATATACACAAAATTTATACAATCAGAGCATAAACATCGAGATTGGCTGCGGTTGCTTGAATAAGGTGGGAGTGGGAGAATTAGGTTAAAAAAAAATCTCAAATGGGTAAAATTATAATTTAAATGATATTATATATATATATATATATTATGTCCTGCCAAATATGATCAGAATTATATGTAATTAAATATAATGTCTTACCAAGCAATTTTGATAATTTTTACACCCTTTATTTTAGAGTCTACCAAACAAATTTTGGACTTTTATACATAGAGAGAGAGTTACATTCCTCATTAATTTATTATTGGCTACGTTACAAATTAAATTCTACATGGATAATATGTATTTAATTTACAAAATATAATAATAACTTAAATTGAACTCCCGGCCCAGTTCCAAAATTGCTTAAGGATGCCCGAATTAGAGTCGGAGCTGAACCACAATTTCCCGGCACCCGAAGGGCTTGCTGCCGTGCATGTGTATCTGCATTTACAGTGTTTTGAGAAATCAATTTAATGTTTTCATTGAAATCTGGTGATGTTGATTGTGAGGTCCGATCCAGAGTTTTATTTTTAAAAAAAGAAAGAAAATCCCTAAAAATGAATTAATTAATTAATATTACCTTCAAATTTCTGTACACTAAAAAAAATGTGGCGATTAATGACCGCCGTAGCGACCGCAAAACGGTCGCAAAATTCATTTAGAGACCGTTTTAGCGACCGCTTTCGGCGGTCGCAAGTAATTTGCGATCGCTTTTTGTTAGTGATCACTAATTTATGACCGCCAAAACGGTCGCAAAAATGTCCGGGTATTGACCCGGTTTGGTTTGGTAATATTAGCGATCGCCACATACGGTCGTTATTTTTTTATTTTACGACCGTCTAATGCGGTCGCTAAAATGTATAGTATAAGTTGTTACTTTATTTTGCAACCGCTATAAGCGGTCGCTAAATTTTTCGCAAATAATAATATGAAATTTAATTTTACATTTTGCGACCGTCTTTGGCGGTCGCAAAATGTGGTCAATGTGGTTCGAACCCAGGCCCTTTCGAGGGCTGGCTGGGCTCGAACCACTTGGCCACGGACCCAACATCTTAACCATATCATTACATATTTTATATGAGCCTTATTTGGCTCAAAATAAATGTTGCAAATTCGTGCCTGCAAGGAGTCGAACTCGCGACTTTTGGGCATCTCAAAGGTGGCTTGTTCCACTCGGACACTTGCATTTCATTTATTTTTGTGCAACTAATTGTATATAACTCCAAATGAAGTCAGGTTTTTTTTTTTAAAAAAATCATCAAATTAATTCCTTTTCGTATCTAATTTATTAATGTATATATATTTTAATAAATTTTTGTTAATGTTATAAATTTAATAATTTACATTACTAATTTTTTTTTATTCGTCTTTTTTTAATTAATAATATATAATTCCAAATTGTGTTTCATTTTTTTTAATTCATCAAATTAATCCTTTGATACTTAATTTAAATATTTATATATTTCAACCATAATAATGTAATGTTATAAATTTAATAATTTACAATACCAAAATTTTAATTTGTTCATTTTTATTCAATTAATTATATATAACACCAAATTAGCTACAATTTTTAATATTACAAATGGATTTTATGAGATACTCTAAATGCCTTAGTTTTTTTTAATTAAGGAGAATTTACATATTGATTCAAAAAAAATAATTATATATATAAATTGGTCAAAGTATCTGCACATATTACATAAGTTTTTTTGTGAAAAAAATATTTTTTATTTGTACATAACCAAATTTATAATTAATGTTATTTTTTTGGAATATTTATTAATTTTTCCTATATATATCAATAGAAATAAAGGAATGGAACAGGCTGAAGATTATGGGCTGATGGACTAAGCTAATGAAGCCCATCTGTCTGAAAATTCAAAGTTGGGCCAGCCTGTTTTGGTCCAAAAATTGTGTATAACTCCAAAAGGATTGAATTAGATTTTTCTTTGAAACTTTCATCTACAGTAATTTGATATTCCCAAAAAAGTTGGCCTTCCCAAGCAATTTTCCTCAATCTTCTTAGGTTAGGATTTAAGTTTTCCCCACCAGTAATAATTGTACACGTCTTCCGAAATCTGTATGCAAGCCTATTAAGCCCATTTATGGAATTGGCCAAAGCTACCTGTTTTGGTTTCTTATCAATTAATTATCATTACAGCCATCATATACTCCTGGAATACAGTTAAAAAAAAAAAAAAAAATGGAAGTTTGAGTTCATCAATTCTATTATTTAAATTTTATCAGATCTGAACTTATAATTCAAGCACTCACTTATTGATTTTTGGTTGGTTGGTGGATCAACTTAAAAAAAATTCGAGATAGTCACCTCCACTTTAATATTTAATATCATACACATATTTCTCTTTAAAATATGATTGTTTGATGATGAAGTATATAAGTCCATGAATTCTAACAATAATAATAAATATAATTATTTTATATTTATTTTATGTATATGAGACTGCTCTATATAAAATTTTTGTCTAATAAATTATACTTATGGGAATAGTTTTTAGTTTGTGATTGAACGAAGTTTTAGTGGCGCTAATCGCAAATATTAACCTTAATTTGTTCTTTTGAATTGATAGAATGATTGATTGGTCCAATGTTGTATTAACAGGTGGCTCCAAATAACAAAAAATTGTATTTTATTTTTGTGAAGATTGCAGTTTTAGTTGCAATGTAAGCTGTGAATTGCTGGTTTACCTCTCCTGGTGGTTGCAGTTTCGATCGCGAGATGAAATGATATGTCATATTCGTATGACAAAATGATTTATTATAATTGATTATTTTATAAAATTATTATAATTAATTACCTTTCAAAAAATATTATTTTGATCATTCTCATTGTAATTATTAAATAAATACAATATTATTTAAATAATTATTAATAATGTTGTTTCTAAAAAAATGCAATATTACTAATACTGATAAGAAATAGCATTACCTAATAAGTCAAGGTTCGATGGAGTGCTATTTATAGGTCAAACCACAGAAACAGAGAGTCAAATTTTGACTGCATACAAATTACAATGATGAAATTAAGAATTCATTTTGAAACGCAGAGTTGTACTACTACCAGTCAACTGATTGCAAAATTCTTTTTTTTTTGGAATATTATATGTCGATAGTTAATTTATTATTCTTAATTCATTAAATATATAATAACTGCAGTGTAAAATGATAAAATAAAAAGCTGAATGCGACAACTCCTTTTCGAATGGAGTTGAGCTGAATTTTACCTAAATTATCTCGAACTTTTTACTCATCATAAAAAAGTTTAGTGTTTGTAATTTGTGTAGATTTGATCTATCTTAGCAAAACTGACCTTTCGGCTAAAGAATTAATTAACCAAAGAGGACAACTAGGTCACGTGGAAACTTAATTTTATATTCTTTTTATATATATAAATGTATATTACATATTTTGATGCATCAAAAGTAAATTACTAAAATAATATAAAGGATAAAAAGATTAAAATATAAAAGTAAGAACGGAATTAAGAATAACACACAAAAGGTAGATTTAAATTACACAAACCCCATGTGCTATGATTGAAATTAATCGAATAATATATAACATAATAAATAAAAAATAAAAAATGATTGTGTTAATAAATTAAATACACACGTACTTAATGGTAAACTTAGATGGGCTTTTCTACGGTCAGGAAGGGGTTTCGCCCTTCCTGACGTCAGTAAACCAATAGAATTTTGACAAATAATATTACATTGCCCTAGGCGACATAGTTTCGCCCTAAGCCAAAAAAATAACTTTTAAAAATTAAAAAATAAAAATTACTGAAATAACCTTTTATAATTTTTTAAAAGTTATTTTAATTAAAATATTATTATATCTTAATATATTTTAATCAAATTAAAATTTATGTTTTCAAAATTAATTCTTACACCCATTGCTACCGGGCCCAGCCCGGCCTGAGCCCGAGTGGCCCAACGGGCCTAGCGGGCCGGGCTAAATAGACCCGGTTCTTTTCGGGCCTGTATTTTTTGGGCCCATATTTAAAAAAACCGGGTTTCAGGGCAGGATGTGCCCATAAAATACAGGCTCGAAAAGAACCGGGCCTATTTAGCCCGACCCGTTAGGCCTGTCGGGCCACTCGGGCTCGGGCTCGGGCCGGGCCCGGTCTCAATGGGTGTAAGAAATAATTTTGAAAACATAAATTTTAATTTGATTAAAATATATTAAGATATAATATTTTAATTAAAAGAATAATTTGGTAATTTTAATTTTATTTAATAATATTAATTAATTTTTTTAACAGTGTAATTGTCTTATGCATAGTGCAATCGCCCTATTGCAAAGTACAATCACTTCAAAATAATATTGTACGTTAGATTATGAATCTAACAGTATTTAGGGGGTTTAATTTCTGACGTCAGGAAGGGCGAAGCCTTCCTGACCATAGAAAGACCCAACTTAGATATGGATCATCGTACAAAATAATCTTCACAAGATTAATAGTGTTTATAAACCATCCTTTTTTTAAGGTGGTGTTTGGTTGACTAATATTTTTGTAGGCGATTAAATGTCAATCAAAATCGCAGTATGTGTTTGAATATTCTGTTATATGACTTTAATTCTAAAAAATTAAAAAATTTACTATAGATCAATTATTTAAAAATTATTACTTTAATTCCACACCCTATTTCTTATAATGATAACAAACACTCTCTTAATTAAATTTTAGTGAGACTTGTCATTGCATCTGCATGTTATGTTGTATATATACGCACATATTACATAATAAAAGTGTCAGTGTGTGTGCACGTATTCTCCAATATTACATGGACTGTTTAGATAGTGGGACTTATTAAGAAGAAAATGACTTGGTTTCAATTATCATGTGATGGAGATGACTTCATGTATTGTAATTATTAATTATTTAACTAGGTAAACATCTTAGTCAATAAAAAAAAAAGAAAAAAAAAAAAGATAGACAGAGGGAGTTATGGAGAGGGAGAGGGAGAGAGAGAGAGATTGAAATGACAAGGGGTAGAAAAAAGTGGAGTGTGGGAAAATGAGCAATTGGGATTTATGAGGCAAACATTGTAGTGTTGGTACACCATTCTATGCATTTTTTTTCTCCTTTGCCTATCCCTTGTCTCCTCTCCATCCTAAACAATCCAATTTTACCAACAATTCTACGTGCACACACACAATCTGTCTCTCCCTCTCTACATATATACAACCAACATCTCACATCCCCACCCCCCTCTCTCTCTCCTAACATTCTCTCACTAGACCTAACCATTATCACCCTGGATATATATGCTGTCACCATGCAAACTCATCATCATTCCTTCCCTTACTTACCATCTTCCTCTGATCAGAGCATCTACGTGGATGATCAAGAGTGCTCCACTCTCCTCTCTCTTGGCCCTCCGGGCCAACACCAAAGGTACCACAGGAGCTTCGCGGCGTACAAGCAGAACCAAGACCCCCAAAACCCTAACGGCGAAAACGGTGTCACCGTGGCCCTTCATATTGGCCCACCATCAGCTTCCGCTGCATCCGTCGCAGCAGATCATGTAAATCCTATCGAAATCCCTCATCAGCCCCTGCAGTATTGGATCCCTACACCAGCTCAAATCCTTGTTGGCCCCACACAATTTTCTTGCTCCGTCTGCAGTAAAACCTTCAACCGATACAACAATATGCAGGTAACAATATTCATTTTTTAGGGTTCGAATTTTAAATAAATAATTTGTCACACCTAATTTGTTTTTTTTTTTGCTTTTCCTGGGGATTCAAAACCTCACAATCAACACCACATTAAATCGATTTCTCAATTCGGTCAAAACACAATTATATTTCGTTGATAATTAATATGATCACGTAATTAAATTAATGTAGATGCACATGTGGGGGCATGGATCCGAATACCGAAAGGGCCCGGAATCGCTCCGGGGCACGAAACCCGCGTCGTCAATCCTGCGGGTCCCATGCTACTGCTGCGCGGAAGGGTGCAAGAACAACATAGAGCACCCTCGGTCAAAGCCGCTGAAGGACTTCCGCACGCTTCAGACGCACTACAAGAGGAAGCACGGGAGCAAGCCGTTCGGGTGCCGCAAGTGCGGGAAGCCCTTCGCTGTCCGGGGAGACTGGCGCACGCACGAGAAGAACTGCGGGAAGCTGTGGTTCTGCATTTGCGGCTCCGACTTCAAGCACAAGAGATCGCTCAAGGACCACGTCCGAGCCTTCGGGCACGGCCACGCGCCCCACAGCGAGAATTTGTACTCGTATTATTACGCGGATGAGGAGGAGGATGACGATGAGGAAGAGGATGAAGAAGTGTAGTAGTACTACTTTTTAGTTGTGGTGATGATCATGTGAAACTTTTGTGACCTTGATTAGTGACTCTTTTGGCATTTTGTGTGTGTGTGAGAGAGAGAGAGAGAGAGGGGGAGACAAAATGGCATAGCATTAATTTTGGAAGTGGGAGTTCAATTTAGGTAAATCTCTGATTAAAGTACGTGGATGCACATATTTCGTAATTAATTAAAATACATGTAATCGGTGTTGTGTGAGTGTGACACATGAATTTAATTTGATAATAGAGAATTAGATGGTAAAAATATAGGAGTATAATTTTGGGTCAAGTAAATTCAGAAATTTTTTGCAGAAGGCGCAGATGTATGTGTGCAGAGTGACACAGTCTCAGAATCTACCACTACTATTCATGAGAGCGTTGCATATTATGCCACAGATTTCTTTCACACACAACATTTTTTAGACTCTCTCTCTCTCTCTCTCTGACATACACTAAAAGACACAGTGGGAGGTGGGTGGGGTGAGGGCAGAAGAGTCTTGTTTTATTTAGTTATTATTATTTTGATTTTAATTGTGAGTGGAAGAAGTAACACTTTGATAGAGGGTTTTGTCAGTGGGTAACAATGGACCACTGGAAGTTTCTGTTTTTGGGGTTTCACCCCCAAAGGATTAACTTTTGCCTTTGCAGACCAAAAACAAACAGATATATACCACATAACATGTTTCAGTACCACTGTTGTTACCCTCTTTTAACCCTAATACCATACATTATATACATATACGCTTACATATTACACAGTGTCACCATCCTGTCAAGGCCTTTTTTGCCCCTCTCTCTCTCTCTCTCTCTCTTCATCTTTTTCCATTTACTTTGATCTCTCAGTTTTTCTCTGTCTCTTTATTTATGTGACTCTTTCATATTTGTGTATATGTAAATTGATTGATTTGGGCATGCATGGATGCATGCATGCATCAACTTACTGCTCATTTTGTTTCCCTTTTTCTTTCTTTCTTTTGTGATGTGCACTTCTCACTCACATCAACTAATATTTTGTCTTGCCACATTGCTTGATTTGTGATCCAAAATAGGGGGATTGATATCCTCAAATATCTGCCTTTATCAGATACCTTAAAATAGCCAACTTGTGTTGATTGATAGACTGGTTCAGAAATAAAGTGCGAAATTAATTAGTGAAAGAGTACTCATCAGATTTAGGGTTTTCCAATTTGGCCCTCAAACTTGGACTCCTCAACCATGTGTGAAGTAATCATACCACAAAATGGAAGGATGCATGTTACAGATACAATTTATTTTGTTTTTATACATAAACTTCACATTTTTAGTAGTAATGTAGAATTTTTTTTATAATAAAATAGATATTGTGAGACTATTTATATTTTTTTAGGTGTGAAAGTTATTGTAGGACATTTGGAAAAAAAAAAGTGTGAAGAAATTTAAATGGGGACGGGGTGTAGAGATGTTAATCCGGGCTGGGCTAATAGGGCCGGCCCGTTTAACCTTGAAAAATGCAGGGTTAGGGCCATGCTTTTATTGGCCCGTTTAAATCCGGGCTTTTTTGACCCGGCCCTATTAGCCCGCGGGCTAAACGGGCTTGCCCGCCGGTTAACCGAGCCCGCCCGCTAGCCCGCATAATTTTTTATTTTATATATACATATTAAATAAATAATATAGTTATTATTATTATTATTATTATTAATTGAAGTTATCTTCAATTTCTATTTAGGTGTTATATTAATTTTGAGTATTTATATTTGAACTTTTATATACCAATGGATTTTTAAGTGTTTAAGTGTTAATGTTTGAATTTTTGTAATTATGTTAAATTATTTTAATTAATATTAATGAAATTATGGACAATGTTTAGGTTCTAGTTTAAATATTAACATTTATGATAATTATTTTAGATTATGTTTTAAAATTTAGATTTTTTACATAGCCCGTTTAGCCCGAGGACCGCTAGGGTTAGGGTTAGGTCTCAAATATTAGAGGACCGTTAAGAATGAACCGAATAAGGCCCTAACCCGTTTAGTCCGAAGCCCGTTAGGGCTGACCCTATAGGGTTAGGGCTAGCCCTAACGGGTGTATATTGCAATTTTAGGTAAATTAATACATAGTAATCATTATCATTAGTGAGAATAAACAAGGCTACACAATACTTATTTTTTCTTCCAAAATAATTTTCTCATTTATTGTATATCTTTCTTCCTTTTTATAAATATCTTCCTTGATGAGTGTCATTTTTTGCATCAAAATGTGTGCTAATTGTGCTTATTATGTGTAAATTGTGTGTCAATTGGGGTGATTTGACCCTCTTTTGTTTAACTAATCAATTCTTGTAGAAAATGTTGTGGTTATAGTGATTAAGTGCCAAAAGGAGGAGATTTTGAGGAAAAAAGAGTCCGAGGGAGGAAAGCGATCGATCATGATCAATGTTCAAGATAGGAAGAGCTCAAGTGAAGTCTAGGAGTTGAAAAATTGGAGAAAAAGAGAACATAGAGTTGAAGAGGATGCAAAAAGAAGGAAAAATGATTAAATCATGCTGGGTTCGCACTGCCAGTGCTGCGGTTGTGAAGAAACCATGCTGGGTTCGCACTGCCAGTGCTGCGGTTGTGAAGAAACCATGCTGAGTTCGCACTGCCAGTGCTGACCATGTCGAAGTAAATGGCACGATTTACCATAATTCGCACTGCCAGTGCTGCCCTTGAACGTAAACCGTGCTGGGCATGTCGAAGTAAATGGCACGATTTACCATAATTCGCACTGCCAGTGCTGCCCTTGAACATAGACAGTGCTGACCATGTCGAAGTAATTCGCACGATTTGCCATAATTCGCACTGCCAGTGCTGCGCAAACACACAAACAGTGCTGCGGGATTTTTGGCTCAAAAATGGGAATTTTCGAATATTTCAAGGACCTGCATGCAAATCACGAAATTACACATCCTCCCCACTATAAAACCCCTCATTTTCAGATTTGAAGGAGTCTTGGGAACCCTATTAGAAAAACTCTCTCTACTTTTCCATTTTTCATGCTTTCTTCTTAAGAAACTCATTAGGTTTGCTTTAATTCTTGTCAATTTCATTTGGGTCTTTGAAGATTATCATAGATTGTGTTGAGATTATACTTTTGTAAGCTTTTGGAGCAAGACCCATGGTGGGATTGATTGATTTATGCCAATTTTAGCTTATTTGGAGTTTAAGGTGATATCTCTCCATTTCTTTTGCATTTTTCTTGAAGTTTTAGCTATGTTTATGTTTAATCTTGCTTGTTTAGTCATGGGTCTTTCCTTAAGAACCATGGGCTAAGTTGATTATGCTTTGGGTAATGAAGATTGAGTGAGATTGGATGATTTTGTTGTGTATATGCTCTAATTGATATGAATTGAATGATTGAACTCTTAATTTGTGGATTCCTTAAGCTTTGATCGATTATTCTTGTTCGTTTATGTATCTCGGTTGAGTGAGCAAAAAACGAGAGTTGAGCTTGTTTGATTGGGTGCTAATTTGAGTTGAATGATTTATTAAATGCTATTGTTGTGATTTCTATTGCACCGAGAGGGGATAGATTATTGTGAACACTCCCAATTAGGCACTAAGTTGATTTAACGAGAGTTAGTCAATTAGGTGAGAGTTGGCCTCTAGTTCGATTGTTCGATAAATTGAGATTGTTGCATATATGCGATAGGTCGTCTAATTGAACTCAATTGAAGTTACCCGAAGCATACCCCTCTCCCTTGCACTTCGCACGAAGTTAGAATTTAGCTTTTAATTGTTTTCTTTGTGTTGCTTTAATTTGAGTTGTTAGTTGATTGATTTCTTTTGTATTTTTTTTATTTTGTGTCGAAGTGAGAAAGAACCAAACCAGAAGCCTTTAAATATTGTCTTGCAACATGTGGATGTTTGAGATTAAGTCCTTGAACTAGAGATACCTCCCTAGGGTTCGATAATTTTTAACTTGGTCAAGCTTCATACTCAACGAACCTATATACTCAACTGTTTTCTTATGTCATAATTAATAAGTTTATTTATTTTAATTTGTTTAATGGTCAAAATCAGTGCACATTATTAATAATATTATAAAGATATTCAGTTCGTTCAACATATTACAAAATAGGAAACTGAAAAAATAAATGTCACTCTCATTTTTCATTAAAAATTAAATTGAGACAATTGCTCCTCCCACCTTTTCTATTGATCTATGTGTGTATATATTATCTTGAAATTTCGGTAATACTATTTTTTCTTATGCATGATTCTCTTGAAATTTTGGTAATTAATAGAATTTGGGGGAAAAAGTTATTTCTACTTTTTAGCTAGCGAACGTAATATTAAAATACAAAATTTGACGCAAGCTTTTTATAATGTCTAACAATTAAGTTATAGTACATTTTTTCGTACTGAATTATTAAAGTAAATATTAGTCCACCATTTCTTTTTAAAATAATAGACCTAATAGGCCGCAATATATTGTCACACTGAGCAGAAAATATTTTGTATTTTGTTCATCAATGTAAGAGGCACGAAAAAGATTTCTTTATGAAGTACGTACTCATTAAAAGTTAGAAAGAATTATATACATTATTTTTATTTGTGAATAAGTAATTATTTTCCATCCCTTCTTACGATTTGAAATTTTCTTTTTATATTTAGTTTTCTTATTACTCATCATTAATGATTATAAAATATAATAATAATAATAATAATTAAGAAATCGATTATGATTCCATGACAAGTAGCTTTCTGACCTGAATCATAGGAGTAGCTGAGGCAAGTAATTGCGAAATGCTTTTTCATGGTCCCCAATATAATTTTATATATCATATCTTGGGCATCACTTATAATTCTCAATTTTGATATATAGGTAAAACTAAATACTCCCTTTATTCAAAATATTAATACGAGGATGCAATAATTCTGTGCAGAAACACCCTTCCCCAACTCTACCAAATAGCTAGGAGTATTAATTTGTGCTTATATTTTGCATGAAAAAATATTGAAAAGTGAAGGCTAATATATAAGCTGGGCCGTACGACTTCATTCTTCACACTAATTAATTAATTAAAACCAAAATTTAAGGAAAATATAAATATTAAAATGAAACCTTTGCCATTATTAATATACTATATAAATTACTATTAATTTTAGAATTACCTTAAAAATATATATTGATACTCCTTTTCAATTGAAATCATGACGTTATTGTAAAACTTAATATTATTTAGACCAGGTGAGACCATTATAATTTTTTAATATAATTAAATTTATTGTGAATCACTGTATTAATTAAATTATTTGGATCATATGAAAGAATCCAATATTGTATCATTATAATATATATATATAATTAATTCCTTCCATCCCATTTCAAGGGAGTACTTTTATATATGCAACAATAAAATATAATATAATTAAATTCTTTCGTGACTCAAATAATTTAATGAAGATAATATACTCCCTCCGTCCCACTATAAGTTGTTAATGTTACCATTTTCGTCCGTCCCACTATATGTTGCTCATTTACTTTTTTTGAAACTACTATTCATTTCTTTATTATTATTTTCAATATTTTTTACAGAATTTCCATTATTTTTTTATTTTTCTCCATCACATCACTTATACTTTTTTACTTTTTTCATCACATCAGTTATACATTTTTTACTTTTACCTTAATTCGTGTGCCCAAAAGTAATGAGCAACATATAGAGAGACGGATGGAGTATTATACATGCACCAATCTTTCAATACCACCCTCACATAGTCACATTCACATCCAGAGGGAGAATGTTTATCATTAGTTTCATTTTTTCAAATAATTAATGAAAATAAAAGGGGAGTGTATTTTTTTCTCCCTAATTAAAATTGTTGTGAGAGGGAGGTACCCTTATATTCCACTTAATAAATTATATATATATACACAAATTTATCGCTACCAATAAGTAGACGCCAACCTCTCTATTATTAACGTGGTGGATTTGGAGTTCAGAGTAAGTGAGTCAATTTCATGCATAATTCATTATGTAGTCACACATATATATATATATATATATATATATATATAAACTCCCATTCCATGATCATGCTGTAACTGCAATTAATATTCCAATCCCAATAATTGTAAATTTAGGTAATTAGATTCGTAAATTAATTAATTCTGTGGGTGTAGAGTTGTACGTACCATTAATTAATAAAGAAACTACAGCCCTAGAGATGGATGTGATGGGAATTAATTAATTAAAATAACAGAAGGTGAGATAAGGCAATCCGTATTTTACAGATACAGTACAGATTTATAAGAAGAAGACGACGAAAAAAATAACTTACCAAGAAAATATTTATATATATAGCAACCCTGATGATGATGATGATTTTGTGGGCTAATTAAATTTCAAGTGTCAGTACTCTTCAGCCTCAGGGCCGGGTCTTGGATGAACAACAAGACGTCTGAGTATTTTCTGAGCCACCCCCATTTTTATATCAGATTTTCTCTGTCCAACAAATCTGTCTTCTTTTTAGTAAATTTGCGTGATAAATTAATAAATGTATAATGTATTTATAAAAATGCATTTTATACCTCAATAAATTTGAGTAACTTTTAGTTTAGATGATGTTGGGACTGAGAATTTGTAACCGCTCTCGTTGATCCAAGCGAATTAAATGGTTTCTCTACAATTGATCCTGCAAAATAACAGGAGTATTTTCAGTATTTATATACCAAAGACCACTAAGTAGAGTTATTATATATGCCGAGCGAGTTCGAGTACTGTCAGTTCGGCTCGACTCGACTCATCGACTCATTAAGAAGGGTTTGACTCGTTCAACTTAAATTAAGCTCGACCTTGAAATCAAAATTTAAGAACAGTACAGTTCGATTGTACTCGACTCGAACTTGAAAATCCTGATACTCCCGGGTAATCTTTATAAATGGAGTGACACACATATATATTAAAAAAACGAAATTGAATGTATGAGAGTTGAATAAAATAGAATAATTTATTAATTTTTGTAAGTGTGAGTTACTAATTTTAGCAAACTAACTCTTTATCCTCGATTGACTCTCACCCCAATGAGCTGGAGCGTCAGCTGAGGGAAGTGATGAAACATATCGGTGTTTCGTCTCATTCTCATAGAGTTGAAAGCCCGAATAATATCGGTGGTCGTGATAAATAGAGTGGGAATGAGGATCGCGAGGGTATAAGGATGAGAGATTTGAGTCCGATGAGCAGTAGGCATTTTTTATTACATAATTATAGAATAGTGCTTTATGTATTTTTTGTTGAATACTTTTCTAATATTAATTTATATATATTGTATTTTTAATTATCTCAAATTAAAGTTTTATTTATTGCTAATTTTGTACTTCTTCTAAAATTTAAAAAAAAAAAATTATGCATAGAACTGTCAATTTTACAATAATTTATAATAAAAAGAAAATAATTTAATTAGTTACAAAAAATATAAAGCTTGCATACAATTAAACGCATAACAAAAAAAAAAAATTATAATAATGCATATATACTTAAAAAAAATTGGTAATTTAATAATCGATTTTTCCACTTCGAAATTTTTTGTTAATTTTTTTAATTAAGTCAATCCATTTTAATATATATTTATAAACTCAAATTGGTTCTTTGTGTTTTTGGTTTTCGTGTTTTTTGCCACACTCACTTGACACTAGAGTGTAAAATCAGAATTTTCTTAACTAAACCAAAAGACATGCATTTTTTTGAATAATCTTAATAGGTTATGTTGAATGTTCATATCATTTTGGCCAAGAATAATCGGATATTGGAAGTACGAATATAAATAGGCAATTATATATATTAGGAAAGGAGATTGGGAGTTTCTCTTGAAATATGGCTTTAAGAGCTTCAACACTCCCAAATTTAGAGTATATTATTAAGATTGTGATTGTATTACAAGGGGGAAGAAGACAAGACCCTTTATAAAAAGCTGTATGTCCTCTATAAATGGAGGACCAGTATAAAATCATTATCATCTACATGATAATATCCTGTTCTATTACATGTATTGCTATTGTACTTAGATATTTTTAACAAGCGATCTTCGATCATGTGAGATTCATAAATCATGAGGAATATGGTTCTTCCGAGGCTAAACTTGAGTTCTGATAGATCACTTTTTGGTGACATGACTAAGACATATTTTAGGATAATCTTACGACACAATATTGCTGAAGCTTTGTTCAATATTAATTATATATTTTATTTATATTTCAGTAAAATAGATGATTGAGTGGAATAGATGTTGAGTAACATTGATGATTTATTAATACACTAAATAGTAAAAATACAGATACGATAGGTTCATAGTTTCAAAAAAAAAAAAAAAAACAACGTAGAAGATCTTAATATAGAGACTTCTTTATAATACAAGAAAATAAGATGAAGAAAAGGTTGGATGTGTACTTTGGTTGGACGCATGCTCGTAGCTGGACTTCCATGAAATATTGACCCATCTAAATTATTAGTAATGGGCCTAAGTGCTAATTGATTCAGCCCATTTCAAGCGCGCTCCTAATTTATTTTGGGCCATGTTATTGACACTAGTTATTTTTGGAAATACACTGTTTTGACTATGTTCAGCATTTTTTTTCAAAATTTTTACAAATTTTCATTTTTACACTAGGATTGAAAAAAAAAATTCGAAAAAAATTGCCGAATAAAGGATAGTATATTTCTAAAAAAAGATAGTGTATTCATCCGGATAGTGTATTTACCAAAAAGGGTAGTGCGAATAACCTTGGCCTTTATTTTGGAACAAAGGAATACTACTACTTAATGAGTAATTTTTCCCGTATGTCTTTGGACCGGATAGAAAAGGGGCTCTATTGCAAAAAGAATTGCAAAATTTGCAATTCAATATACGAACTAAATTATTATTACAACTTGATATATGATGTAAATTTTTTATGATACTTTTATTTATGTAGCAGTTGGAGACATCATATTAAAGAGATTTCCCTTTCAAGTCTCAAATTCATGAAGTATGGAGTGTTATATACACTTGAAATATTGGCCTGGAATTTTTAATTTCAGAAACGTTTGAAATTCCAAAAAAAATCTCTTAATAGATTAGACATCTAACTTCTCATAGTGAAAAGTCACTCCATTGTTTCTGCAAAATTGCTCTTGTTTAAGATAAAAATCCACTCTACGTTAAATTGGTTTTTCGGTGTAAATTAGAATAATTTTTTTATAATAATACTATAAATTTTTTAAAATATATTGAGGGAGATATAAGGTTGGCTTGGAGTGTTTGTGAGACTTGACGAACTAACTTGTAACTACTAACAACTAAAAATTACCGATAAAAAAAAAATATTTGAGTTGATGCAATAATATAAACCCGTAGGATGTGATGTAATAAATTCACTGGCCATGCGTGACAAGAGAAGTTAGCTTAGTAATTTGTTTTCGCTGATTAATCATATTCTAGGTTGGCACAGTTAATGTTAATTAAATTAGAATCTTGTGAAATTGATGGCCTAATCAAAGCTTATTTGGTAATTAAATCCACGTAGTCAAGAACTTGTATTGTTTTTATTTAATTTTTGACTTGATAACTCTTTATAAAAAGACAAAACCTTACGCGCAATTCCGGTCAAATTTTAATCATATTAAATGGTCATAAGATTTATTAAAAAGCCAATGAAGAATATTATTCCTAAAAATTAAATTATGACACAAAGTACTATACGAATTATAACCATGCAAAAGATATTGAGACTTATATAGACAACAATAAAACTAAAATAAATAAAAATTTCCTTGACCCAAGTTTACAGAATGCCTATTCTTAAATTATTATTCCATTTTCGCCGCAATTAATTACTTACACTATTGTCTTATTAGAATATTCCAATATTACTTGCATAATTAAAATATATATATATATATATATATGTATATATATATTTAAATTTGTATGATTTTGGGGTGGTGGAGTAATAAATTTGCATTAGAGAATACATGTGATTCTGCAAATGTATTCGTACGGCCATCATTTCATGCCGACTGGATCAAGCGACCACATCAAAAGACGAATCATAGAGCTCATACAACACTTCATCAAGAATCCAAGGAAATATTTAATGGAGTGCCGACTGCCAATTTTTTACAGTAAAATATAGTTAAATTAATACTCGATAAATTAATAATCTTACTAAAATTAATAATTTATCCGATCTCTGTTGGGTCACCCTCCCTTCATATGCCACGTCACACGGTTCGGTTCAGGAACTGGGTTCAGGCCACCCGCCTGAGGCGGACTCTAATCCGGTGAAGCGAAAATGGCGGTCAAAGGCACAAAGGTCAAGGTAGCACACCCACAGCCCAAGCTTCTCTACACCACGCTCACGATAGAATTTCACGATCACTTGTGAGATGGAGCAGCATTGTGGCTTATAAATGGGGGCTGCCAATTAACCTAGAGTTTAGAATGAAAGAGTGGGCCTTACCAAGGAATGGGCCAAAACCCATTGGGTCAAGCCTAACATTCTCCACCTCTTTGGCCATTCCCAACAACACCGGAATCCAACGGGTTTTCATCATCACCCCACACACATGCACACACAAGCATACACATGCAAACACAAGCACACACACAAAGGCGTACAAAACCTGCACAAACACAAAGTTAGTACACACAACCTGCAAAAAACACAAAGTTAGTCCACGTGATAACATAAAGGACACAAAGTCACACACATTCATGCAATTGACACAAAACAATTAAACATGCAACCACAAAGGTAAGAATCACAAAGATTCAAGTCACACAAACCTAGTTACAAAGACTCTAGTCACAAAGACCCATGCTCCACCTCAAGAGGAACAACCTAGACACAAAGTCAAATAAAACAGAGTACACAGAGACTCAAATACCACAAAGGCCGTTGCTCCACCTCACTAAGAGCAACAAAGACACAAAGTCAAATACCACTAAGCAACAGAGGCACACAGACTCTAAGCTACAAGTGATAAACAAAACCACAAAGGAATACAAGACCACAAAGGCACGCAATCCACAAAGGACAAACCACAAAGGCATAAGACCACACAGGCATACAAGACCACAAAGCTGATTTGGCCCCCTTTAATGGCAAAGCTGATTTCAGCATTTGGAAACAGAAAATGAAATGTGTTTTGATATAACAACGTGTTTTCAAAGCTGTTGATAATTCTTATCCTCCTGGCATGTCTGAAGATAAAAAATCTGAGATGAATGAACTTGCTTTATCTGCTATTGTCTTGAATTTGTCTGATACTGTGCTTAGAAAAGTAGGAACTTTTGATTTGGCCAAAGATTTGTGGGATAAGCTCGAAGAGCTTTATAATGAAAATTCTTTGCCTAACAAACTGTTTTTGCTTGAAAAGTTTTTCCGATTCAAACTTGATCTCAGTAAGGACATTGTTGAGAACTTAGATGTGTTCACTAAGTTAATTCAAGACATTAAGCAAACTGGAGATAAGCATATCGATGATTACACCCCTATTGTCTTGCTAAATACTATACCTGATTCTTATTGTGATGTGAAGTCTGCTATTAAGTATGGTAGGGACAATGTTACTCTAGAGACTGTGGCCAATGGCTTAAAGAGCAAGGAGATGGAGTTGAAACAAAATGGGGGTGGTAATGGCTCGGGGGAGGTTATGCATGTTAGGGGGAGGAATGGGGATAAGCATGCTAGAAAGCCTAAGGTTAGAAGGTGCTTCAACTGTGGTGACACCGGTCACTTTATTAGGGAGTGCTCTAAGCCTAGGAAAAATCAAAAGGATGATTGTGCTAATTTGGCATCTAGTGAGGAGCAATTAGGTGATGTGTTTTAAACTTTTGTGTGTTTACTTGCACTTAAATCTTTGTGTGGTTTGTGTGCTTTGCCTTTGTGGTTTTGCGTGCCTTTGTGGTCTTGTATGCCTGTGTGGTCTTATGCCACGTCTCACGGTTCGGTTCACGAACTGGGTTCAGGCCACCCGCCTGAGGTGGACTCTAATCCGGTGAAGAGAAAATGGTGGTCAAAGGCCCAAAGGTCAAGGTAGCACACCCACAGCCCCAAGCTTCTCTACACCACGCTCACGATAGAATTTCACGATCACTTGTGAGATGGAGCAGCATTGTGGCTTATAAATGGGGGCTGCCAATTAACCTAGGGTTTAGAATGAAAGAGTGAGCCTTACCAAGGAATGGGCCAAAACCCATTGGGCCCAAGCCTAACAATCTCAAATTGAGATCAATAAAAATTTGGGACTCAATCAATAAAATTATAAGATAATAACTTTTTTTAGATCCCAAAGTATATATATTGATCCCGACAAAACTATAAATTAATAATTATTAAAAATAATCCATATATATATGATTCACTTGAATATTCTTAAGACAACTTAGTAAAATAAAAATTTATTATAACTTATTTTTTATTGAGTTTGTGTTCATGAAATTCTACTACTACATTTGTATTTTAACTTAATTTTCATCAATAACTATGCATGTATACTTAAAGTTATTTTAACCATGTAAGTTAGCTCACCTGGCCACCGGGCTCTTCACTTGAGTGAATGACCCAAGTTCGATTCCCTTTGGGATGAATTGGAGGGAGATATAAGGTTGGCTTGGAGATATGAGTGTATGAAGACTTGTTATACTAACTACTAACCACTAATATTTATATGCATATACGTTAAAACCTCTTTGAATTAATTAATAAATTATTAATTTATTAATATAATAATAGCTCTATAAAAATTAATAAAATTCTCCGGTCCAAACATTATTAATATATATATGTTTTACTGTAATTGTTCTCTTTTTCGATTGTTGTTTAATATCTGATCTGTTGTGCGATTAGAAATTAATTACGAGATTCTATTTTATTTACTACACTTATTTTTATTATTGGAGACCTAATCTCATATATATAAATAATTTCATTTTGAAATTATATTTATAAACATGCATTAATAATATGAGCATATTTTACACAAAAAAGGCTGTTTTAATTTTCCACAACTTAGCTATCATGCATGCATATGGGCATAAATCATGAGAAATGGGATAAGTACAACAGAGGCCACACCACCCAATTATAGATATTTCAGCAAAGCAAAAAAATATTCCAAAAGCATGGCAGCAGCAAAAGGAGACTAATACCAAGTCATCATTAAATCAATATAAAAACTTTGAAAACTATATTTTATTTAAAAATAAATTAATATTTCAAATTTTCTCCAACTAATTTACAATTCTCTACTTCTTCTTTTTTTTGTCCGGTTACACATATATCTACTATACATTTGGAAATTAAATTAAACCCTTCAATTTTCTGCAACTTGCAACGATGCCATCACATTTCCACTCCCATCTTCTAAGCATATATTTAAAAAAAAAAACAAAAAAACAAAATCTACAGTCGTGTGAAGAACAAAGTACAGGTTCAAAATTGGAAAATTAAAGAAATAAAATTATGTCACAAAGCATCAATAACTCTTTGCTTTTTGTTAGAATTATTATTCATCCCCATAATCTCCATTTCCATCATCCTTTTACCACCGCATCTATCGGCGACGTCGCTCGGGCCTTCACATATGTTGACTCCGAATAACCTGAACATCTGACCGGGCTGAACCCGGCCCGAACTGGATCCATTGCTCTTGGCTCTCCAATCTATGTGTAGCTGCTTATCCGGGCCTGTGGATCGCTGGAAAGTAACAATGTCGCCGGCCCGCAAATTCTTCTCCTTAACAAATCGGCTCCACCCTTTTGTCAGAACGTAGCTCTGGCTACTGTTCCAGTACGAATAACGGAACCGCCATACTTTTCCGTTGGGATCTTCGAAGTTTAACAACACGCCTTTCGACACGTGTCCACTCTGTAACGGAAAGTGCTTTTCCGCGTGTTGTTTGGGGATAACCAGTCTGTTGAGTTTCCCCACATCGCTGGGGGTCACCGCCTTCTCGAACAGCTGTTCCCGGGCTTTCGCCGCCCTGTCGCCGCCGCCGGAGAAGCAGTAACGGCCGTCTCCGGCGGCCCTGTTCCCGCCGTAGTTCCGCCGGCTCTGGTCAAGCTCGTCGCCGTAGGTGTGTTTTCTGAGCATGTCGACAATCTCGGCCTTGGAATGGGAATTCAGGAAGGCGGATTCGATCTCGTCTTCGTTCTCCGACAATGGCTTGAAGTTGGTGACGGCGTCGCGGCCGCGGAAGCGCTGCGCGGCGGTGTCGTAGGCCCTCGCCGCCTCCTCCTCCTCGTTGAATGTGCCTAGCCAAACCCGTTGATGTTTTTCGTAGATTTGGGCGCCCCACCTGCCGTTGGGCTGGGGTACGACGCCTTTGAATCGGGATGACGGTAGCTTTCTCGACTCGGCTTCAATGCCGTTTTCGGCGTCGATGATCACGCTGGTTGATGCGGTGACTTTGGACGGTGACTTGGAGGAGGGCGGTGTGGTTGATGCGGACTCACTGGTTGCAGTGCTCTCATCTAAGCTGCTTGCATCCATTTTCTGTTTGACAAAATTATGTTATTGGGAAGAGAGAAGGAGAGATAGAAAGTGGGACAAGTGGTGAAATATGAAATGAGTTGTTGAGACAAGGAACAGCTATATATAGGAGCAGCCTCAAGTTTTCTGTGTGTGGAAATATATGTATAAAGTAGTTACATACATATATGTATATAATATTCTAATAAAGATTATGGAAATTAAAAAAAAATGGAGATATGAAGAGATGGGTCAACTCTAGGGTGGGTAAGCACGGCCCCCGATTCATGGGGGGGGTACTTAACTCTAGTAGAAGTAGGAAGCCCCCCCCCCCCCCCCCCCCCCCCCCCCCCCCCGCGCCCCGGCCGGGGGGGGGTAAAGAGATAATGAGAGCAAGTTGATGGGATTCACATGAGTGTGGACCTTGATTTGGGTAAGTTCATCCCCCCTTGTAGCTCTGCTGCTTCTGCTGACTATCAGCATGGTCTCTCCTATTCATTCATATATATAATGTACGTGTAATAATTCATTAGTTTATATGTTACAAAATAGAATAATGAAGATTACTAATCTATTTTGAAATACTAAAAATTATTTTAGAATCATTTATTTTTTAAAATTATCTCTCACAATTATTAAAATATGTGATTCTAAAAATTAATTTTTAGTGATTATAAACAGCACTATATATATATATATATATATATATTTTCTCGTTTAGTAAAAGTATGAGTTATCAACAGTTGTTTTAGTGAAAATGTTATGAATATATCATAAATTTAAATATTGTGGTATAAATACTAATGAATAATGTTCTTATTCTCATATATAGTGAGAATAACAAGTTTTTAAGAAATAATACTATTAAATATAAAAAGTAATTTTTCATTAATAATTTGAAAAATGTTTTTATATTAATTCAATAATGCATCTATAAGTAGAGCTATAGTAAAGGAGTATTCTATAAATCTACTTTGTTATTATTAATGAGTTGATGATAAGTGTAAAATCAAGTTTAAGAGAAAATGAATATGGACTAATTATTACATAAGTAAAGATAATTTTAGGTGATCACCTTAAGAATTATCGCCCAATTCATTACCTAAAGTATTTTTAGGGGAAGCAGGACTCATAGTCCAAATTGACTAAAGAGAGAGGCAAGTCTCACCTTCCAAATAGGATCTGAATCCACTCCTGTACATGAGGGTCATTTGCAGGAGGGGACCATTGGATCACACACATTCATGCAGGTATATGTATATGCGATCCAACAGTCCTCCTTCTGCACAGGATCCTCCTGTACGGGAGGGGATCTCGACCATCCGTCCAAACATATATAGGCATATAGCTTATCAACCAGAAAGTTACTCGCCTAGAACATGAAGGGAGGGATCATTCTTATAACAAGAAGAAACGGAAAGAGAAAAGGGAATTCAAATTTTATTTGATGACTTTGAATTATGATTAACAACCACACTGATATATCAGTGCACGACATGTAATATATAATAAAGTAATTTATAAAATTGCATATTGGTGTTTGTGTATTACAAAAATATAACACATATACATATATTATGTATATTAATATAAGGTACATATCTATATATATATTTTGAACCACTCAAAATATTTTAGGTACATCACTCACTTCCTCAAATGTCAAAATATGTACCAAAAAATTTGAGGTCAATCCACACAAAATTAAACTGTGTTTAAATAATCTATTATCAACAATGTTGACTTTAAATATGATTTTAATTATTGTAATGTTATATAAAATATATGCATATTTTTTTGTTATAATTATCTCTAAAATTTCATGTTTTCAAAAAACTGAATTAAATTTCCATTCTTTTTTTTTTTTTTTTGGTTATATTGCTAATTTCTTATATCATCCATATTTTCATAAAACTAAAATTACGATATTTCTATGGTTGCGAATTTGCAATATTTTCATATTGTGCAACATTTGGTATTGACGACTTAACTAGTATTATATGTTAAAGGTTGAGCTTAATTTTTTTATCCTAACAACATCAAATTTTTAATTATATATCTATATTTCAGCTTTTTAACTAGGAATTTTTTATTTTTTTTTATCGATGCATGTTTAACTATAGCATCTTTTAATTAACTAAGCAGGGAATGACGATAAACATTATTATTTCACCATCCAATATTCGAATTGACCTATCAACTTGTCCCTCGTCTTATAACATGACCACTCTTTCGACATTTTTTGTGTAGCATTACAATGTCCTGAAAGGGAAATTACAAAAATATAGAATATAATAATGTTGGATAACCCGTAAATGGTAGCTCCTCAATCATTACTTGGGATGGGCTTTAAGAAAAATCATGATTATATTTGGGATGTGAAGATGTCTCTAAAACCATATATAAATACTGTACTTGGGCTTGAGGAGATGATTCACTTGATTTCCTTTGTATATTCCCATGTTAATACATAATTATGTTGATTTGGGTTAATAATATATACTCGTCGCTCAATTACATGAAATTATGACCTCAACCTCAAAATCAAGATCAATTTATTAAAAGAAAAAGTTAATTTGAATATAATTAATAACTCCTGCGCAAGTCTCATGTGATCAGCTCGTCTCATGACATGAGATGACTATAAAATGTACTCCTTCTATCCCACAATAATTTGCACACTTTCCTTATTTAAACGTCCCACACAAATTTACACGCTACTAAAAAAGGAAACATTCATTTACATACACACTCAAAAACCTATACACATATTTATCCATATGCCACTACTTTATATAAAAAATACATTTTCCTTAAAAAATGTGTCGTCCCGTAGGGTGCAAATTCCTACGGGACGGAGGGAGTATCACTTATATTAGTTAAAAAGTTATCACGTTTCACTTTTAAAAAATGATAATTTTTTTATAAAAAGTAATAATTTTTTTGTTAAAAGTGACTATCACTTTTTCTTAAAAATATTATTACATTTTACTATAAATCTATCACCATTATTTTTTTCAGACTCATTTTTGAGACGGTTGCATACAAAAAAAAATTTCGTAACTCTTTACTTTTATTGTATTTTATATACATAAAAGAATAGTATATTTTCTAAATCGATCGTGGCGCCACAAACATTTCTAGCAAATTCTCCATAATTGCTGATTAATTCTAAACATGTTTCACCAAATTTGAAAGAAGAAAATATGTTAACTATAGTATACATGGGATATAATAAATAAAAGTTGTACCCCTTGAAACTACAAGTTTCTTTGTGAAATTTATTAATTTTATGACAAAATGCTTATCAATTCTTTTTGTAGTTGTCGTGAATTGTCTTAATTTGCAATTGTGGATAATTTGTTGCAAAAATGTAGATGTTTCATATTTTATTATTTTTTACTCCATCCATTCAATATAAATGAGCAATTTTTTTTCAAGTGATATATATGTTAAAGAATATTATTATGAAATATTGTAAATTTCATTTATACAAAAAGTAGTTGTTTATAAAAATATGATACCTTATAGTATCCTCTAACAATATCACTTCAAAAAATAAAAGTTTTTCACTTATATATATTGACCTATGTGGAGTACTATTTATTTTTGTGGTTAAATTTTAAAATAGTGGAAAATGTGTAAAATACCCATTTTAATAAAATAAAATAAAAAATTTGCCCACTTCCTTTGAATAAAAAAATTTCTACCCACTTAACATTTTTTTCCTAATTAAAATACTATCAATACTCTCAAAACTTAATTATATTTAATAAATTATTATTGTATTTTAAAATTTCACTAAATTCAATTATTACTAAATTAATGTTTATTAATATTAATACAATTAAAGTTAAATATTAATGATTATAATTATTTATTAAACACTATAAAATATTGAAAGTTTTTAAAATAAGTAAATATGAAATAAATAAATCTGATTAAATTATAAAATATTGAATTTTAAATAATGCTCTTAGTAATAATCGTATTCTAATTTTAAAAAATTAATAGTGATACAATATTAATTAAATAAGTCATTAATAAGGATACATGTGTATTTTTACATGAAATTAAATGCATGGGTAGAAAACCTTTTTTTTTTTAAAGGAATTGGGTAAAATATTTTTGTTTTATTAAAATGAGTATTTTGTTTTTTATCCCTTTAAAATGCATCATTAATTTACATATTTGGCGGTATGAATTAATTAAATATTAAATAACATAATCTGCTTTTCTTTATAATCTATATATTGATCGTATATCTATTATAAAAAAATTCTGAATTCATCATCACAAGATCTACTACAAAATTAATTAATAGGAAAAATCAATTTCTAAATCAATGAAATTGAGAAGTAGGGTTCAGAATGCATGATTTGGGGGATGCACAGCACATCTGAAGCAGCATTGGGTAATAAAAGCAAACATCAAATAATAGAGGATATATTTGATGCATGAAGTATCAGCATCAGATAAGATCATAAGATATAATAAAATATAATTTCATGAGTAAGTGCCAAAAGTTGATTGGGGTAACAATTTTCCACTGGGATGGGGGAGTGTATGGGCCACTGTTACTCAGGCATGGATACACTTCAAGACACCCCACAGGCCCACCTCATCCAATTACCCAATATTATATCTAACTTTAAAATCGAACTCAAATTACTCACTCAAGTGAGGAGTCCGATGGTTAAATGGGCTAGCTAGCGCACCTGGTTCATTCATTATAGCTAGTTTGTACTAATATTTTCTCCCCAATTAAATCACACATCTCCCAACCAACAATCTTGCATACAATCCACAAATATGTTTTTATATAAAGTTAAGAAAAATATCTTATCTCAAAGAAAATAATAAAATCCAAATTCAGATTGAAGGGTAAGTTTTCACATTGCACAATTTAAATGTACTTTTTAAAAATAATTAATCTAAAAATATATTTAAATTACACAGCGCACTTGTTGCATATAAAACTAAAATATAACGTGATGCTTTATATACGAAATTGTATTAAAAAACATACTTCCTTTCATCTCACTATAAATTTGTCATTTATTTTTTAGAATATCCCACAATAAAATTTTCATGCCAAGTTAAAATGACACTTTTTATATTAATAATTAACTTTTTAAACAATGTATTACTCTTTACTTACACACAACTCCTCGTTACTCTTTACAAAATTTAACATTTAATTTGACATATATTAATAATAAGTATTTTTTTTTAAAATAAAATATCCCATAAAAGAAATAGATAAACATAATGGAAGGAGGGGTATAAATAAATAAATACTATAATTGGGATGAAATTATAGGTGAAATGAAAGCTCATGATACTTTCTTTCTCTTTTTTTTTATAGAAAAAGTGAAACCTTATCTTTTACAACATATCCATGCCCAGTTTTCACTATTGTTTGTCCACGTTTTAGCATCATAACTGGGTCTCGAATGTAACTATGGGCTACTAAAACAAAACCATTATTCCAAAGCCGAATAATTAAATTAAAAAATATGGGGATATCTGTACGGATAGTTGTCCTCCCACTCTGATGGGCCCCACCTATATTGCAAGTTGTATTGTAGCTAACCAATCACAATGGTTTGTAATGTTGCACCATGCCACGGTGTGGATTTATGAATTTTGTTTTCTATTGGTCCCAGGCAAACCAACCCCTAAATTATGTCATCAATAATTTATGAGTGACAAGTACTAACTAAGAAATAAGAATATGTATATATATATATATATATATATATATAGTATTTCAGCTGATAATTCAAACTATGCCTTGTATTAAATGCTCTTCAATTATTGCATGATCATCTTGGTGCAATAAATTAATTTTCTAGGATATATTTTAAGTATTCCCAGTTATGTTGTACAAGTACCGATGTGAGAGTGCATGAGCAATATAATATGAATATAAAAATTCAATTTTTTTTAAAAAGTTGAGTACAATTGGTTAATGATATATCTAGTTATTTATATTTTAATATATATATATATATATATATATACATATAACATGTGAAATTTTTTATCTTGCTTTTAATTGATATCTCGTCTAAATATATACATGGTAGAATTAATCCTCTAATTAATCAGTCCCTACTTCGGTTATCAAACAATAGAATCATTAACAATCTTATGGATGAAAAAAAATATTTTTATGGAGCGCTTGTTTAAAAAATTTCAATGGGTAATGGGAATGATATTTCGTATTCCTTCTTTATCCTTACATTTATTGAATGAAGTTCTGTGTTAATGGTGGTTACATTATTAATATTGTATTCCAGTTTTGAAATAAGTTGACAAAAAGAAAGTTGTTGATTGTGGTATGGGGAATTGATTGTGAAGGATGATTATAGGATGAGACGAGAATAATCAAATGGGGGTGATGATTACTTTATTTAGGATAAAAATTAATGTTGTGTATCTCATTACCATAATTACTATATATGTATCCTTACCATTGAAAATTTTTCACACCAAGACCAAGCCCCCCTAATATATGGTCGGAAAAATCGAATATATATATATACAATATCTGGTTCATATCTGTTCAGGTAAATATTAGGACAAATTTGAAAAATAAAAATATATGGCCTATTTAGAAAAACTCTGGGAAGAAAATATGAAAATTGTACGGTAATTTTGAGTTATTGATACGGAAAATCTGTGGATAGAAGCTAGTGGCTCTCCTCACAGGTGGGAACGCGTGAAAATTGTTGGTTGTCACGTGAGACAAACCATAAGAATTAGTACTACTACAATTTATTAATTCCTTGTGTTTCCGAAATTGTCCCTCGTTGTCGTTGGGTCAAACATGATTATTTAAGTTTGGGAATAAATATATTTCTCCCTCCAACTAAAATTTTCCCTCTTTTAAAATTAGCACAAAATTTAATAAAAATTTATTTTAATATAACAAATAAATTGATAAAGTAAAAAAAAGTGAAAATATTTTGGAAATTAAACTTTTATTTGTGAGTATAGATTATTTAAAAAAAAAAAAGAGCTTGTGAACAAATAAAAAATAATGAAAGAAAGTTTTCTCGGGAGTACAATTTAATTTGATTTGTCTACTACTATTTCTATAAATGAGGAGTAGCATATGATGTATGAAATTTTCAAATTTGATATGCATGTAAAATTAATAAAGGGAATTTTATCTGAGATTCAGGATATGCTTAGTTAAAATTCTTTATTAAAAATCTAAATAAAAATATAGAAATAATATAATTGAGATTATCTTTCTGTGAGACAAAAAGAACTTTTTTTTTTGTTTTATGTTTAATAAAAATTATGGTACAACACCAACAAACATAATTATTATGGAGATAATTATTTCTCATGAATATAAATTATTGTTCAAATATGTATTTAAGTTGCACAATATTTTTTTATTTTTTATCAGAAAAGTAGAATTTTATTAGAATTTGGGTAGGAAAATTTTATCAGAAATTATACAGTACACAGATGATGCATACAAGAAACATAATATTAATTGAAATGGTTTTGTATTATTGGGTCAATCAAATAAAACATTAATTTGATCATATATGATTAATCTTTTTTAAATTATTTGCATTTTTTATTTATAATATTAATTAATTTATTTTTTAAATATTTATTGAGATAATAATTGTAAATTTATTTGTTCACATTAATTTTAGGCAATGGGCAATTCAAAATGTTAATTGCGGAAAAAATTAAATGTGATGATTTAACATGACAAATGTTTAGATGAATTGTAATTTGTGAGAGGTGGTGGTTTATTCTATGATTAAGTTTATTTTAAATATATAATTAACATAATTTAAAGAAATGTACTCCCTCCGTTCACGATAAATGATTCACGTTGTTTCAAATGTTCGTCCACAATAAATAGTCCATTTACCTAAAATGGAAAAATTACAATTATTATTTTCATTTTTATACATATATACTAACTTTTGTAAATCACATCAAATGTTTTTTTAATAATTAAATAATTTTTTATGCTAATACACTCACTTTTACACATCATCATTAATTTTTTCTTAATAACCGTGAATTACTAAGGTAGATCAATTTTTATGGACAGACGGAGCATTTAATAAAACAATTGCTTTATAAATAGTTTACATTAGAATTTGCCAAACGAAAAGAAGAGGTATATCCATATTTATAGCTGTGGATAAAATTATAGGCGCCTAACCCGAATTAATTATCCCAAATAAAACTACGGACCAATGAAATCTATTCGTAGCCAACAAAGTCCGCACTTTCCAACTCTCCAGGTTTTAGTTTACAGTTTCTTCTTTTTTCAGTTGGAAATGACTAAATCTATGACGGCAGATGGTAATGCCACCGACTAAATGCGACTTTGCTATCACCTCTCCGATTAAATATCTCATTGTTGGCACGTTTTTTGGTGGGAATCTTTTTTTTTTTTTTTTCATCTTTAACTGGACGGGATATTTAAAATATTATCTCATGACAATAAGAGCATAGCGCCAAATAGCGTGCTGCTTTAGTGATTATTTTAATCTTTATATGTAAAGTCTTGATTTATAATATTTTTTATTTGGTACCAATTATTTATGTTGAATTTTTTACATATTTTTTATCCATTTATATTAATTAGCAGTATATCCAGATATATTTTATCCATTTTCTTAAATTATTTTCAGTGATGTAAATGACGACTGTCGAGATTGGCTATGCGGCACCCAGCCGACATCAAGGCAAATAGCTGATTTTTAAATTTCAAGTTAAAATTAAAAATAAAAGTTAGAACTAAATTATTAAATATGAAAACTTAATTGAACTACTTCATAATTTCGTACGATGTATTTTGTTATTTTTTTATTTTATTTAGAAGTTGGACAATAACTTATTATGATATTTTTTAACATCTCATTGACTTATTAAATTCTGTGAACAATAGATTTGGTTATTAACTATGTTTTAAATTTATAATTTATTCTGTAATGTGCATTTTTATTAATATATATTTAGAAAAAAAATAGCATTAATAATAATAAATAAATAAAAGTTAAAAAAACCTTTGCACTGTTTAGTCATGATATTCTAGGCGCTTTGCAGCACTCGACCATCAGATGACTGTTAAACTATTTTTTACTTTTCCCAATATGATATTGGTCTTGAACGTGCATCTAGAATAAGTACTGTTCACACGCTCTCAATATATTATACTATGCCAATTGCCAGATGTTCTAATTTTTTGTTTCTATTGTTGCAACTTGTTTCTTGAATGATAACCATTCCTCACGCAATCAACCATGTTCGTACATTTGTGTATTATGCAGACACAAAACACGTAATTGACGTGCTCTAGAGAGAAAAGTGAATTTGGAGTTACTTGAATTAATTAGAGTACTATTTTTTTAACCAAAAATCAAGTCTAGTAGTAGTGTCACTTTCTAAAAGAATTAAAGACAACATTTTCTGATCTAAAAATTACTCACAAAAAAAAAAAAAATTTGAATCTCCTTGAATTGCGAAATGAAATATTTTCAAAGATCTAGGTTAGCAATGTCGCTTTATAAAAAGAATTTAAGACATGGGCTTCTTGTCTCCAATAGGAGACTTGGAAATGTAATTTGTAATTTAAAGATCAAAGTCAACCCCACAATAAAACTTTGACTTGGCCAATTACATACACTTATCCCATTAGCCATTATTACTCCAACTCATATTCTCAATTTTTTTTATATATATTCGATATCCCATCTAAAATTAAAAGTAATATACATGATTTTATTAATTAGTATAGAATTAAATTGATTTGTTACATTTTTAGTCGTAACATTGCATTAAATTGTCAAGTTGCATGAGAGTTTGGTTAGAAGAACAAGTGGATTGGAGAAATATGTAAAGTAACAAGGAAAGGGCCAAGTCGATTTTGTTGACTAGCTACTAAAACTGGATGTTGCAATTGTACTAATTGGGACCACGTAGCCCCCACCCCCACCCCTACCTACAATTATTATTATAATAATATTTATATTTATTATTAATATAATAACCCTGTGTGCCACATAACTCTTCCCATTGGTTGAGGAGTTTGTGTCAGATATTCCATCTATTTCTAATAATAATAATTATTCCCCACTCCTCCCTCCCTCATCTCTGAAATGAAATGAAATAAAAGTTTGTCTGTCCGTTTCCGTGTTTATTCGTTTTAAAGTTTTGTTTGAATTTTCAAATTTGGTTGCCCTAAATGAACTAATTTCGCTCTTCTAGAAATCACATAGTGTCCTAACTCATAAATTAAGAGAACGTCTCGGTGCTTGCACAACAATTAAAATTATTTATACTAAAAAAAATTAAATAATTATTTTTGTTAAAAGATACTTCCTTCGTTCCAATTTTTTTTTCCTTTTTTTTTATTTTAGAACGTCTCAACTCTTTTTTTCTACCTTAAAATCGAAATAATTTATACTCACAAAAGTCAATAAAGTACATTTTTAATATTTTATTAATTAACTTCACACTCACATACTCTACTTTTATCTTAATCTGTGCGTCCAGGTCTTTTAAAAAAAAAATCCGGGATGGAGGGAGTATGAAATATATATATATATATATATATATATATATATATATATAGTTAAAATAAACAACTAGTCATGTGTAATAATTATTTTTTTTGTATAATTAACTTAGATAAAAGTATCTTCTTCAAATTGTTACATGGCAGAAAATTGCGGGTAAAAGAAAACTTACACTCAGAGATATAAATTTTACTCCTGTATTTATAGCCGAAAGAGTATGAGTACAAATCTCAACTCTACTAATAAAAAAAAGAAAACAGTGTAAAATGTGTATGACACCATAATATAACTTTAGAAAAAATCATGAAACTCTCATATATAATTTGTAAAATTCAGGAGGCGTTTGATATAATTGTAAGAAATGGAAAGGGTATAGGAGTGGAATTAGTATGAAATGAAAATCATAGTTCTCAAATAGCTGAACTATGATAGATTTCTTAATTTATAGGAATCAAAGTCATAGTAAAATAATTCCAAACGACCAGTATGACTTTAATTACCATAACTCACCCCATAGGAGCCAACCAAATGACCCTCTGTCATCGTCGACTGCTGAATTAGATAATATCTTCCCTCGTGCATATATTACGTGCATACCCTTCCTAAGAGATGATCAAATTAGTTAAAATATCCCCAAATAAAAAAAACAATTAAATTAGTTGAAAGAATTCATTTTAATAATTATTTAATTAAGTACGTAATTAAATAAGAGAAATATTAAACAAAGGAAAAAAAAGGTAAAATTAGTAGATAGATTACTACCCATTCAGCTGTCAGGAAAATGGTGGAAAATGTAATGATCACTTGGTGTAGAAATAATAGTAAATTAATCTGCAAATTAAATATTTTTAGCCGACATGGCACTCAAATATATATGGTTATAAGAAGTCATTATCGTTAATTTGGACAACTTGCCTATGTTGTATGCAAATTGTATTTTCTTTTTGTTTATTTTTGTTTCGTTGTATCCCTCGTTTAATTTGCTTGTGTTACACGCGTTGTAGATAACAATTCCTCTCGCCATCAACCTCAGCTAACTCAATCCTCATCCCCACCTACAATATTAATATTATCGATGGAACATCTTAAACTTGTGTAACATCATTAATATAAAATGTGTTTCATATATATGTATAAATATAATGTTTAAATTGTAAAAGTTATTTTTTAATATGTAATTAATTAAATGTATTACTTTTATATTTAAACTGGTATATATTATCTTTTAATATGTAAGAGATTATCTGAAATTATCTTATACAGACAAAATTTATCTTTAAACAAATTGTTCTACTATAAGAAGAAGAATAGGATAATTAATCTACGAGACGAGATGTAACCATATAGTTAGTATAGTAAAATTATGAAATAATCATGTATTAGTATAAAAATAATGCACTGTTTATAAATAAGTACAAAATTTTTGCATAATAATGTAAGCAAAAATTGAATAATAGAATATTTTCTTTTTTCATATTATACCTATTTGAAAATAGTGCATTATTTTTGTATCATTTCGTAACTGGCTCTAAAACTACACCATGTATTTAATCATTGGAGTGATTCTCTCATGCTGCTCACTTTCTTCATTTTTGTTATATATCGTGTAAAAATTGCTTCAAGCGTTTGAGTTAAGCCATTTAAAAATACAAAGAATGATCTAGTATTTAATTATATGGAGTTGTTCTGAAGACAAAGGAAATTTCTGTACGAAGTAAAAGTTAGATCATGATCTTGATTGTCTGCGAAAAATCAGATTATGTTAGAAAAATTAATGCTAGGCTGGTTTTATATATGATCCAAAAGAATGCTTTCTCTCTTATTAGTTTTGTTGGTGGTGATTTATGTTTTAGTTCTTTGATTTAGATTATATTGTACGAATTGAATAATTTTAGTATTCGAATGCGTAATTAATTTTTTTTTTATAAAAATACCGTTATAAAGTATAAGTAAATTTTACCTTTAAGGCCTCATTTGATTCGTTAGAAAAGTTAAGATAAATTAAATTATCTTTTTTAATTTGATGTTTGGTTTAATGGACAAAAATTCAAGATTAATAAAAAGTCCAAAATTAAAATTCAATTATCTTATGAATGGAAGATAATATTATCTTAGAGAAGGGGTATGATAATAGTCCATTGTGTTTATCTTTACTAAAATACTTCTCTTATATATTGGAAAGGAGAACCATAATTCACTTTATTTTTATTTATGATATAGAGGGCAAAATTGTCAATTGTATACTTTTTTATTATTAATCTAACAATACAAATAAAATTAGAGAAAATACACATTTTTGTCCTATAAGTTTAGTTGACTTTGGTTTTCGTCCTTTAACTTACAAAAAATTATGGTTTTCATTCTCTTAAGTTTTGAATCTTTATTTTCGTCCTTTAACTTGTAAAAAATTATGATTTTCGTCCTCCAACCGCCTATAACCAGTCACACAACCGGTAATACACACGTGGATCCATTTTTTCTTTCTTTTTTTAAACAAAATACTAACGGGGGATATTTGGAGGGAATTAGGTCTTGACACAATACACTTTTAACCATAAATTCTCTCCCAAATCAAAACATCCAAAAGTCTAAATTCTTTTGAGCCCATACTCACTGTACGGAAAGGAAGAGGGATGTCTTCAAGAAATTCGTATGAATCAACGAGTTTCGAGCGCAATATAAGTGTCATTGTGATTTTGGTGCACGGTTTGTATATCATATTCAAAAATGAATCCGAATAGAAGATTCTATGGATGTAAATATTTGACGGTATTTGGGAGGGAATTTACGGTTAAAAGTGTATTTTGTTAAGATCTAATTCCCTCCAAATATCCCCACGTTAGTATTTTGTTTAAAAAAAAGAAAGAAAAAATGGATCCATGTGTGTATTACTGTTTATTGGCGATTGGAGACGAAAATCATAATTTTTGGTTAGTTAAAGGACGAAAATAAAAATTTAAAACTTAAGAGAAAGAAAACCATAATTTTTTGTAAGTTAAAGGACGTAAACAAAAATTCAAAACTTAAGTGGACGAAAACCAAAGTCAATGAAACTTATAGGATAAAAATGTGTATTTTCCCATAAAATTATCTTACATTACTAATTATCTTAATCCATCAATTCAAATATATTATTTAACTCATAAATAACAATCTTTAAATTATAATCTTACCTAATTTATCTTGAGTTATTTATATTGTCGATCAAACCAAATAAGCCCTAAATTGAAATTTCTTAATTGTATGATAATTCGATGTTTGTACGAATAGGGATTTAAGTCAGATAAAATGGAATAAAATACAAGTTTACAAAGAAATGGAAAAAGTCTATGGCCTTTTTGGGTCGAAGACTTTGTTACGTGTAATGGGGTCCATCAAGTCAAGTAGACTGATTGGGTTACTCTTATTATCTCATCACGGCTTCTTCAAGTTTACTTCAATGTTTCCCCCAACTTGGCATTTCTAATGATCAATATACAGTATTTAAGTAGAAAATTAGAAAATACTCTGTACATTTTTTTATGTACCACAAAAAAATTTATAGTATGAAATTTAAATCATAAGATATAGTTATCGATATTATTAATTATATATATTTACTAATATTATACACATTTACAATGTGGTATCAATAAATATATATTGTTGTGATATATATTTTGTAAAATTAATAAGTACGTATATCTTATAGACTTATAGTATTAATTTTATACGATAAATAAATTTCACATAAGTACTACTTTTAAAAAATTTGATGCTTTCGAACTTAAACTTTGTTTCAAAATGTTTGTCACTTTTGCATGAATTTATCCTCTGTATTAATTAAGGCGTTTCATTAGAATATATATATTTATACCTAATAAATTTAAGCATTTTTCATATGAAAAATTAATAAGAGTATATCTTGCACTCTTCTTCGTTGATCTATCCATAATTAGTGAGGATAAAATTGAAAAAAAAAAGTTCATTAATTCAGTACAAAATATAAAAACGATAGGTAATATAATTATTCCGATAATTTTATTTCTACTAATTAATATTTTTCTTTTAATTATCTTTTAAATAGTTATAGAGCAAGAACAAAAGTCAAAAGAAAAATAAAAAAATAAAATTAAACTAAAAAAGAGATGATGACATTCAAAAGCAATTAATATTGTTAGAAAATTTAATTTAAAATTAATTAATTTCACAACTTTTGGACCAATGAAAGAGTAGATAAAATATGGAATTCAATGGATGGTCATTTTAAGTTTATTATTAACCTAATTATGGTCAGTACTTTACATCTGTGTATAACTTTTGATCAATTTTAGAGAAATGAAAAAGTAGAAAATAAAATATTTAAGGTGGCGTTGTTAGGCCAATTGCAGAATTATGTTTACCATAATTAATTAATGAGTCATGTGATTGAGTGATTAAATAATAATAATTGTATGTGGTAATGTGAACGTCGACGTGGCTCATTTAAATTCACGTCATTTGTAATAATCAAGCAACTAATAAAAAATATTATTTGCATGCTTAACTAACATAACACAACCTCCAAACTAATACTTAAAAAATAAAACCCCACATGCGAAAGATTGCTTCATATTATAAATTTTGGTTTGAATTCCGATTGTTTCAGTCAAAAAAGCATCATCAACCTGATATTTATTGTTCCACTTGGAATTAATTTAAATACACAAAATTTATACAATATGAATCAATTTATATACATTAATAAAATTATAATACTATATGATAAAAATAACTAATATTCTTTAAATTATATAAAAAAAATTTTACAAGAGATTACTTATTCAAAGTATCACTCATAACGCCTGGCTTTTCATGTTATATTATATGTATATATCTTGTGCTTTAAAAAAATGGTGGACATAATTATAAATAATATATGAAAATGCGTCATATGGTTTGATCTGATGAATGGAATAAGACATCATCAATTTGGTATTTATTATTAGGGGCTTTTGGCTCAAAAAGTCTTTCATCTCGTATAAAAATATATCTGAAAGTCTTAAAAGAAGTTAATTTTTCTTATTAATTAATTTCTGTCTACTGCCTAATTTCGAGTCAGAAGTCAAAAACTAACCATGCATTTTGTGGTAATTAGGATTGGGCCCCTGTAATAAGTTTAATAATCATTGCAGATTGGGCATCTTACAGACTATATTACACGTTGGTTGGATGTAAGAAGCAGACCGACTTTTGACAAATTCTGCTCATCAATGGGAAACCATTGAAAATTCCCATCACAGATTTTGTATGTATGTAAACCTTATTTTACCTAAACTAGGTATTTCTGATGTGATTTGGACATTAATTGTGGTTTGCCTTATAACATCACATGATGTAATATTTTTTAATTTGTATTGATTGTTACTACCTCAGTCCCATAAAAGTTTGCGGTACTTTCCTGGGCACAAGTTTTAAGAAAAAGTGTAATGAGTAGAATGTGTATGGTGGAGATTGTGGGGTAAAGATTTTAAAGGTGGAGATTTAAAGGAATATTTTTATTTTGGGAGTATGCAAACTTTTGTGGGACAAACTAAAAAAGAAAGTATGCAAACTTTCGTGGGACGGAGGTAGTATTAGTTAAAAACTTTCAAGTTCGAAGAACACAGCTCGCCGTAGCTCTTTTTAAGATCAATGATATTAAATTTATATAGTTGTTTTAGCAAATTTTACACTTGCTTAGCGTAGTATATCACAATATATTTGCGATTAAATCGTGTGTATATTTTTCAAAGAATTTTATTAAGCTAAAATTGCTAGAGTGGTTTTTATTTTTTTTAAAGCTCCCAAATATGATCTTTCTTAAGATTTATGTTTGTGTTGACTTTTTTGTGAAGCAAAATGATCAGTCCATTTTGGTATTATTGCCGTTCGGTTTGAAACTTAATTCTACTACGAAATACATCTTCGGTCCATGAAAATTGGACCATTTTTTTTTTACATGGTTTAATTCAATATGTTAAAAGATATTATGTGATATTGTGAGGTCCATTTGCGAATTTAAAAATTTTATATATGAAAAATATATTTGTATACTTTTCATATACAATTTCTAAATTTGTAAACGGACCTCACAATACCCCATAATATCCTCCGATATATTGCACTAACCACGTGCAAATAAGGAAGTCCAATTTTCATGGACGGAGGGAGTATAAAGTAAGGAGTTGTTGGTTGGAGACTTTTGTAGGTGGGTTATGATAATCAAAGTCTGTTTGAATGACTCTATTATAAATTTGATTCCCAAAAATTTAGGAATTAATCATAGTTCAGCTATATGAGAACTATAACTTTCCCTTTCCATTCCTATACTATTTTTCATTCCTTACAATTATACCAAATGACCCCTACTTTTTTATTTTTTATAATTTTTTTTTAAACGTTGGAATTTCTATATAAAATATTTTTATTTAAATATTTCCTCTATGCTTTGATCAATACTTTTGTTTCTATTTGAAAATTTCTCTGGAGCGTGACCTCGTGAGAGGGGACACATTCTACGTATAATTTTTTCTATTAATTTTTTTTTTCAAAAAAGAAAAATAGAGTACTCAAATTAGAAGATGGAAAAAACAGTCTTACACGTTAATTTTTTTCTTATAAAAATGCTCTATCTTTCAAATACACATGATTTTAAGCCCCAAACTTATCTTTCATGTCTGCTAATTCCAAAGAAAAAATTCAAGAAACAAAATCCCAACTCAATCAACGCAGTGTAGATGAAAAATTGAACCCAATTACTGGACCTATCTACAATTACTTCAACTACTACAATGTTTGTCATACGTACATCTCTTTAAGCATTTGATTGTTAAATTGAATGAGAAAAAACCACTGAAATCGATTGACACAGAGAAAAGAGAAAACTGAAATAAAAATATGTAATGCAATGAAATAACATAAAACAATAGAAATACTGGAAGAAGACAATGGGATCGATGTAGAGTTGAAAGTAAATGTGTGCAAATAAAGATTATAATTGGTTGGGCAATCAACATGAAATTAAATTATTCAAACGTGATAAATGAGTATTGAAATTAACGGAAATTAAGTATTACTTAATGATAAAATAATTTTATGAAAAAAGGTTAAGAAAGTCATGAACTAAAATAAGTAATAGGAGCTGAACTGCAATTCAAAAATGAATTACATGTAAAAGTGGGTAGATGATTCATTTGCAGGGCTAAATTAAAAAGGAGAAAAAAAAAAAAAGGGCAAGATCGTCAAAAAGAAATTCATTGCCAAACCGGAGTATGTGCATGTTTGCAATCTCTAGTAAAATTGAGAAAGTGATATTAAATAATTTTAGTAGCAAAATGAAAAATAAGTATTTAAAAACACGAACACTTAATTACATGGGACCTATTCAGTATATACATGATCAAGGCGTTTAACACGAACACTTTAGTAAAATTTTAGAAAATCGGGCATTTCTATGGAGGACCAAGAAATTTACAAGAAACATCACATTCATATTAATAAAATTAGGTCTCCAATAAAAAAATTTCATAATATGAAATTTATATCATCAGATGCATTTCTTGATATATACCATTAATTACATACATTAGCTGACACTAATATTTTTTATACTGTATTATAAATTTAATAGTAATAATTCTATACTTGTAATTTATTAATAGAAAACTTTGTGTAAACAACATTCTTTTTTAAAATAGTTGTTATATATTTATTGAGTGAAAAATAGTATATAATATGTTTTATATATATATGTTGATGGAATAGAGAGAAAGATTCAAATTAGAATGGACCATGCAACAATAAAGTTAAGGGACCACGCGCTTGCATTGGGCTGCAGGATTTGTATTAAAGCCATTTTAAATTTCTTACCTAGTCCTCAAAATTGAGGTCTCTCATTATCAAGGATTTATATAACTCTTGTTTCTGCATTTAATATCTGATCTAACTTCAAACATTTATGATCGATGTTGGTATCAAATTTCAAATTCAGTTTATTTACGTCGTTATCAACTGCCCAAATTTGTTATCTTCTTGTTAACAAGTCGATGATGACTGACGACAATGATTTTAATGTAAGTTGCATAATTCTTAGCCTTTCTATTTAGAGATCCTTCACTTGTAGTTTATTACGAAATTACTGGTTCAGCCTTCATAGCTTTCATCGACATCCATAATTGTTAAATGAAATTTACAAGGGTAGCGGTGGCAATTTAATCTCCGCCCAGAACCTGTCTGGGCTGGGCTAAACCCCATATGGGCCAAATGCAGTGGCCCAACATTCCTAATTACCTTATTTTGAGATTTATATTGATAGAATGAGGCGTCAATAAACGTGATTGGAAGATAGAAAATTATGAGATTTGAGTTATTATCAAAATTACCTTATTTTGAGATTTATAATTTACCATAATTAGCTTGATTAATTATTATGAGTTAAATAATATCAATCATCTAACACACATGGCATCTAACGGGTAAGATGTTACAATATTTTATTATAGGAAATCTAGACGATTTGGAGTGGAGGTATTTGAGAGTAAATATCCGTTAGAATATTTTGTAAAATATTATATTGATTTGATTTAAATTTTGTTGATCTTCTTTTATCTCCTACGTTCTACTCCATCCTTTGCATAATTACTGTCACACGTGTATTGAGAAAATGAAATTTCTTGAGACACCTTATTAAATTTTGTGAGTATTAATTTTTTTTTCAAAGTTAAAAGTAATATTGAAACATTATAAAAAATTAAATTGTAAAAAAGTAATCTTGAGACAGAAAGTACTGTGTATAAGCGAGATTGTCCCCTAACAATAGAATTATTCAATGACCATACATTATCCTTCTACTAATATGGTATTAGAGTAAAAAAGGCTCAAGCTCACATTGTTGATATGGCGAACTATTACGTCGGTTTCAGAAATAATCCCCAAGGTTTGCCAGGTCGCCAGAGCTCATCCGAGCTGGAGAAGGTCCAGAGATCGCCCGTCTGTAGGTACACCAGAGCTCGCTCGATACCCCGAAATCTGGTCAAGGCTCGAGAGCTCGCCCAACCTACCGGAGCTCGCTGGGAGCTCGCCCATAAGCTCACTCGTTAGTCAATAGGACCCTGATGGCGCTCTCTTTTTCCCTCCGTCCGGTTTGTCCACAAGGGTGGTTTACGGCGAGGTTTTTAATGAGGTCCATCTAGTCTAAGGCATAGTAGTAGGACGAGGCGCGGTAGGGGAAGCGGTGTGAGAGATCAAGACGAGGGTAAGGAACTCTCGTCAACACCGGAAGCCACATAGGCTCGTAAGGTGCCGTCTCACACTCGCACACCTATAAATAAGACCTCTCTTGTACTATTCACACAATTCTCACAATTCTGAAAATCAATACAATTCCTATTACAATATTTCTCTCTCTAAGCTCTCTTCTCTCCCTCCCCAAGAACATAAAATCATAAGATTATTGTTTGGTAGAATTAATTCGTTGTAAAGCCACATAACAAACACAATCAGCAAATTCTATCAACACACATGTCCTGATTAACTACTGAGTTCAATTTTAAAAAAAATAAAAAATTCTACCACATTAACTTGCACACTATTAGATTTTTTTTTTTAAGAAGAGGTTGAAAAACTAAGTGTACGAACGAGTGAGAATGTTAAAAAATTAAATAAATATTTCTATAAATTCAAAGTTTTTAGATGAAATGAAACTTGTTTTGGTATATGAAATTTTATAATTTTAAGATGTGATTTACCGAGAATACAACTATAATTCAAATATCATTATTGGAATGGAATTGAAAATTTTAATTATAGCTTATATAATGGTATGTACATCAACTATGATAGGGGTGATAGTAATAGTCATGCATGCATATGGTTCTAATATGGCGCCAAATTTATACAAGGTTCCCTTCTATATACTAAGATGCGTGTATGTATAAATTTGGACACGGCTGTGATAGAAGACGCATGACTGAGAATAACATGTATCAAAAATTAAATAATAGAATGCATTATGAATCATGAAAAGTAGACAAAATGAATCAAACTCTATTAACATTATGCATTGAACAAATTTAGTGTTACATTGTATGTTTACTAACTGCCTATGCTACAGTATAGTGGGGGGCATTGGCATTTGCCTTTGCTTTTCGATCACACAATCAATTGACAAAGATACAACGCATGCACATACCAGACAGACAATATGGATTTTTCCAACAATTCAATCTAATTTCTAACACAAGCTGTTGAAAGAATCAGAAAACACCCCTCTCTGCCATCTTTTCTAAAGCAATTGCATCACTCTTTTCGTATCAAAACGGTCAGAATCCTTACCTATAAAAGGTAGGCGTTTCTCGTATTCCTATCAGCTCACGTTGTAAGTCGGTATAAACCCTTTAGCATGTTGGCTCTCCATTTCAAGTGTCATCAATGATTTTTGTCGATGATATCGATTTCTCTTTGCAGCAAGAGCTGAAAAAATTATCATAGTTGGACCAGAGGAACAATGGAACTATTTCTGGGAATTTCTATATTGAAACTGAAATATATGATCTATATGCAGGAAACAAACTAACCAGTGAGTTCATATGGTAAGCCGAAGTCATAGTCGTTACGCCGCCTCCAAATCACGCAATAGTATATTCCCAACACCATTACACAAAAAACAACCAGTGACGAGATGCCAATTGCAACTTTTCCACCAGTTGATAAGCCGTGTTTTCCCCAGATCAGCGAACAGTCTGGCAGTGAAGGAACACCGCACAATCTTTTATTACCAGAAAGACTGCAAAACAAGATCTAGTGTGGTCAAGAGAGAAGAGAGAAGCGATTCAACTTGAAATAGTTCAGCTGTGAAATAAAGTGAAAAAAATGCATTCACACTTTATTTCACCAAGACATTGACAAAATAAGTGATTGATTGAGGGTCAGAGTTAGGTGTTGCTGATATTGAGAGAAATAGTCAATCGAGGTATAACGTACTCTATAGCTCCACCATGAACTCCAACTGAGTAAAGTTCTTCAGGAACTTGCCCTTCCAATAAGTTATTGTTCAGTAACCTGCGCATAAAGTAGAAAATTAAGAACAGAAGTTGTGTTTGAAAGGCTACCATCAAGGTATAAGGGACATAAACTGCTTTCTGGAAATCAAGTATAAGCAAAGGCTTGAGGCACCTCAAAATTCAGTCTTTATGTTGACGACTGAATTATATATCAAACTACAAAAAGGCAAAAAAACTTACACGAGCTGCAAGCTGGATGAGGTTAGAGTATCAGGTATATATCCAGTAAACTTGTTATTCGATAAATCCCTGCATTAACAGAGAAATTAAAAAATGAGATAATATTTTGTTTGTACGAGATGCTTAGTCATCATAAATCCTACAGTGTGGTTCTATTTAAGCAATTAAGCCTTAGATTGATAGAAGACCTAAAAACAAGACGATGAACAGCTCTGAGTGCTGAAAATGTTAGTCTTAGATGTGAGAATAGAAAAGTTTGTCTATAAAGAATCTCAAGCAGAGGATCTACAGTATGAATACGTAATCTTACAGCTTCACGAGAGACTTTTGGCCCAAACCTGAGGGTATCTCGCCACCCAAGGAATTGGAGCTCAAGTTCCTGCACAAACAAATTAGTTCGATAAATAATTTAATCCATAAGGAACAAAACAAAGTAATTGAACAATCAGGAAACAAAGGAATATTCCAGTGTTCTGCAGCAGATTTATCGTATAATTGAAAATGCACCTATTCAATCGTTTAGGCGTAATACTTAATTACAAGAGTACACATAGACATCAATTCCATACAGGAGCTGAGACTTCTAATGGAGGATTAAATGAAAGAATTTAATCAGGTTTTAAGCTCTACAAAAGTAGTGTATTATATATTATATGTGTTCAAGACTTCCTCTTCACTATATTCATATTCCGTTGCAGCTGATTCGACATAATAGTAATTCAAAGTTTATAAATTAATCACTGCTTTGTATCTCGCAGCAGCTCATCCATCAATCAATTGAAAATCTAAAAAAAAAAAAAAAAAAGAATAATTGCAGATACTTACAGGCTTACCAAATTCGTCAAAAGGCCAATTTTATCACTGATAAAACCTTTCAAACCTTGGCTCCCAAGATCTCTGGAAACAAGATAAGCAAAATATTACAATTTGATCTGTTTTGGCCTTTGGGACCATTACAAACACTTGGAGTCTGTATATTTATTTTCACTGCATATTGCGTGTAGATGGTTCTCTTGCATATTCAAACCTTCAAAGAGAGAGGAGACACTTACATTTGCGAGACCAGAAGAGCAGATTCATCCTTTGCTGGATGACATGTGACACCCTCCCAAGCGTCCCAAGTAGTAGGGGCACATGGATCTCCATTCCAACCCATTCTATCCGGCACACGAAGTGATTCCTTCAGTGCTTTCATGGCAATAACTGTATAAAAGAGTTGAAAAGCTTATCAAAAAGATTTGCCAATGTCCTCCTATACAGCTTCTCAACTAGTTGCGCAATTCACGCTAATTACCAACTGAAGTTTCTCCTTATAACCTACTTTACCAGATGAACATTGAAGCAAGGGAAACATAAGAAAGAAAACAATAATCCGTCCAACAATTTCAAAGGAAAAGAATGAACAGAAGAAACATGGACTTAATTAATGCATCCTACAACCTCTAAACTACTCCCAGCCTGCTCCATAGTCCCTAAAATAGGGGGAACTCAAAGCAAACAATGAGATTATATATCTTAGTTCATCAATTCTCAAAATTTTGCAGTTTTAGTAATGCAAAGCAACCAACATGAAAAATATCCTCTCCTTAAGAATTCAGCACAAAACAATCATATTTGAACGAAACATACCTTGATCAGGAATAGTTCTGAGATCAACAGGAACAATTGCATAATTCTCAAGCCCACAAATGATGGGGGCGCCCACGACTGAATCCAGCTTCACATTCAAAGTAGTGCTACTCAAATTCTTGACCACATAACTCCAATCATAGGCAGTAAACCCACCAACCTCAGCGAATAGGTCCACTCTTTTCACATTCTCCCCATTCACCATCACATCAAACACCCTCTGCCCTGGTCTCGTCACGCTCGAATCGATTTCAGCAAAATGGAACCAAAGCAAGTAGTCAAGCTTAGCATCAACAGGCAATTCGTATTCCAAAACCCCACCCCCGTTTCCCTCTGCTATTGTTGCGGTGTGGTAAAGCTTTCCTGGGAAGTAATTAGGGCTTATTTCTACTTTAGTTACAGGTTTCGCAGCTGAAATAGATTTAATTGTAGCTCCATTGGTAGTCGAAATCACTTGTGGCCGGAAATCTGCGCCCAATTGCCACGAACGGCTGAAAAAATCGGTGTCGTTGCTGAATCCGGGTCCCCATTGATCCAACCCAGATGAAAACCTACCGTAATTGACCAAGATATAATTGCTGGAGTTCTTTGTGTAATTGAAGTTGTAAGCATTGGGGTCAATTTGGGTCAATTCCAAAGATCCAATCACCGGCGGATCAGTCGCAATGCTGTAAAAGCAAACGTCGACGGCTGAGTCATTGTGGTAAAAGAAAAGATCCGAGTAGGCGCCGGAGCGGGAAATGGATTCGGGCCAAGGGGATCTCCACGAAAAGACTAAAGTGCCCTCGACGGAGACGTCAAACGAAGGGGAATGTGCCTTACCGTCGAAATTGTCGTACACGGTAAATGTGCGGAGGAGGTAACGGCCGCCGGGGGAGTCCGTGGGGATGGAGTAGCAGTTCTTCTTGCCGGAGGAGATGGGGAAGTAGCGGAGGGTTTTCTCTTGCTGGTGGCGGAAGCGGAGCGGCTCGGAGACGACGGAGGTTGCGCCGCCGGAGTAGAAGCGATCGGAGAGCCAGGTGGTGTGGAAGGCGTCGGTGGAATTCACGGGGCCGCCGCAGTCAACGTGCAACGTGTAATCTGCTATCAAATCAAAAAAAGGGAAAAAGATTAGTCAGAGTGAAGTGCATAGCAAAAAAAACAACATTGAAGTTAGTTTAGTTGGTTGAAAACTGAAAAACAGGGCAAAATTTTGTTCGTTAACAGGATAGGAATGTAGATACAAAAGGTGAATGTATTGTAACTTACTGAAGGGATAGATGAGAGAGAAAGAGGAGGGGATGAGAGAGAGGAGCAAAAGGAGAGTAAGGAAGGGCATGGTGAGTGGTGGTGGTGGTGTCTGGTAATGCTTTGTCTTTTGGACATAAGGAAGAAACTGTGCGGTGCCTATGTGTGTTTTAGTCTTTTAGAGAGAGAGAGAGAGAGGCGCAATCAGCGGGGAATGGTTGAAAGAGGAAGTAAACGGAGCGACGCGGACTAGAGCGAGGGCCCTATTAGAAGCTTTTCGATCCTGTATTTATTATTTTAGTTAATGAGTAGATTTTTTATAAAAATAGTTTAAACTAAATTAATTATAAAATTATTTATAAATATTTAATTAAATGTATTAAAATATTTATTAGGAATATCTTAATAAAATATATAAAAATTATAACATAGGCCTAAATATTTAATAAATTTTATATACTCCCATTTAAATATCTAATATTTTGAAACTTATGAATATTTGTTGCATTTGTAGGGACCAACGAATGATGAATAGAGCTTGATTTTGTTGGTAGGTTGTGGGGGAATATGCAGTGAATGATGGATTTAATGCAATAATAGAAATTTGGTCAAAATTAATTTGATAAATCGCATCACGTGCTGCTGCATTAGTTGGATATCAATTCTATTAGGAGGAGAAAACATTGATATCCCATGCTTTATTTGTCACACATTACAAGTAACATTTATTATCCTCAACCAAAAGTTCTATATGGTGTAATTTGCAACTTAATATTTATTTTACATAAAAAGAGTTGTGTTTTAGAGTAATTTTCTTAATTCAAGATATTTTATATTTTATACTATATTTTTCATATTAATTTTCCATTATACCGCGATCTCAATCTCCCATAATAAAAAAAAAATCATTCATTATTCAATTTACCTTTAATAAATTCGTTCTCCAATAATTTAAAGAATGAAAAAAATATTACACATGTTTTATCTAACTTTCCTATTCTCTAATTTGGTAATATCCTGTCATTAAATTAACACAAATATTTTTTTTATTGGGTAAATTAACACAAATATTAAAACATCAATCTTAAATACATAAGTGGTTCTTGGTTGACACCTTTTGTAGTTGAATAATGATAATCAAAGTCATATTATATGTTTGGAATGACTCTACTATAACTTTAATTCTAAGAAATTAAGGAATCTACGATAATTCAACTATTTGAAATATATAACTTACATTTAACATCATTTCAATTCTTTACGATTATATCAATTACCCCATAATCTTAACATCAAATATTAAAATCATCGCTCCTTTTGAATCGGATGGAATAGGTTTTAGCGTATGCATATTTGATTTACAATTTTTTTGTAGTTATTAACAGTGCTAGTTTTTTCATTAAAACATACTCCCTCCGTCCACAAAAATTGGACTACATTGACAATTCACGGTTATTAAGAAAAGTTGATGTTGATGTGTAAAAGTGAGTGTATTAAAAAAATACTTGATGTGATGGGTAAAAGTTAGTATATGTATATAAAAAATGAAAATAATGATTGTAATTTTTCCATTTTAGGTAAGTAGACCATTTATCGTGGACGACCGTCCACGATAAATGGTCCACGTTGTCTTTAATTGTCGTCCATAATAAATGGTCTACTTACCTAAAATGGAAAACTTATAATCATTATTTTCATTTTTTATAAACATATACTCACTTTACACATCACATCAAGTATTTTTTTAATAATTAAATATTTTTTAATATTAATACACTCACTTTTACACATCAATATCTACTTTTCTTAATAACCGTGCACAACAAGAGTAGTCCAATTTTCATGGACGGAGGGAGTATAATTTGCTTCATTAGATAAGACCGGTCTTATTGTAGTAAAACTCACTGAACTAACGGTAATTTTGCAACTAAACTATCAAATTATGTTTTATTGCATTGATATTTATTAACTTTTAAAAATTTGACATATATACTTATTAAATTTTGGTACATATGCTACTAAATTTAATTTTAGTCAAAAAAATTCCAAAAATAAAATATATATTCGGGCGGGAGATATAAAAAGAGGCTTGCTAATCATTTTCTTTAAATAATTTTTTTCCATTTAAAATGAGAAATACACAAAACTCTTAATCAATTTTATAGTTTACCTCTTCTCATCATCGTCCATCGTCCATCATGCGTGTCCGTTCCACGTATCTTTTCCCTCTAGTGCTTCCACATTCTTGAACAGTGAGTTTGCAGCTTTCAAACACGTTTATTCAATTCTTGAATTCATGGATTTGCACAGATGTAGCAGTGAAAATATAGAGAAATAGCTGATTTTAAAATCTCAACACATGAATAGTAAGAGACCACAAATTTGTTTTACGTGCTACCAAACACATGTATAAAATATAATTTGTATTATTTGAACAATTTATTAGTATTTTAATTTTATTATTCAAATAAATAACATATGCTTGTATATATAGAGAACATTTTAGAAAAAAATAAGTTATGCACTTGCATACCTAATGTAGATCTGCCACTAATGATACATATCGATCATAAAATGATATTTCTGTAATATGACGGGGATATTTATTCTGTTAGCTCATATTTAGGATTCATTTTAATGTCACGGAATTGGTAGGAAAATTAATTCTTAATCGCTACAATTATAAAACGTATAAGTATGACTGCTAATGTGTCTAGGTAGAATATAACAGCTAATTCCACCCACATATGTTGCAGACTACGTTGCAAGGTGCAAATACACAATTGCGGCTGCGATACGATACGAGTTCAGGAATATTAGTTTTTAAAAAAATTAGGGTGCAATTTGTTAAGGACGTGTCTATTTATTTATATTTTATTATATATAATATTTTAAAAAAAATTATAAAATTTTTATAAATTATTAATATTTTTTACCACCTAAAATTTGAGTATATTCAATAATATAATCTAATTATGTAAAAAAAAATATCAATTCAAGTTACATTAGTTCAATACATAAATTACAGTAGTAAATTTAATCTAAAATGAGTGTCACACTAACAATTTAAATTATACGAAATAATAAAATTCAATTTAAATAATATATTTAATGCTTATAAATAGGATTCGTGCAGTGGATTCTAGAATCCGTTAGCTGGATTCGCCACGTGGCAAATGAATTTACTACGTGAAGAATCCGACACGAGAATTTAAATTTTTTACCCTTTTTAGGGTATGGGTGCAAATCAAATACTGCATTATAATATTTTTAAAAAAATTAGTGTACCATAGATTGTAGGTTGCCGATTAAGATTAGAGAAATTTTAAAGGTCAAGTTTTATATTTATACAACAAGGCCAGGTTTATAATCACACAAATCCAATGTATATGAAATAAATCAGTCAACTTCCAACAATTCATGCCCCAGTTCTACATTGAACTTTTCAACGTGCAATAGAGTACCCCTGCATCATTATACGGACGCATATTTTAAAAAAAAATGCACGTTGTAAATAATTTAATGATATGTAGTTAAATTTTTGCATATTTTTTATAAATATATATATATATATATATAAATTGTCAGTGGGTCGAACTATTAAAACGCACACCTAAAATTCTAATTTAACTATTTTAAATAAGTGTTGTAAAGCAGCTTATAAATAAATAAAAAGTTTATTAAATTTATCTTTTTGGTTCTAGTAATCGTTCTTCTACATTATTCATACTATTGAATCAACATAGTTAAAATGGTAATCAAGAGTGCATTAATTTGAGTTTTCTCAGAATCAACAAATCTATCCTTCCTTAATTCAACAAAGCAAGTGAAATATAATCATAATAGATTAAATAGAGATTGTTCGCAAAATACTATTTTTTATTCAATAAAATTATCTCTATAATTTTTTTATTTCTTTTAAATACGAATTTGTTGTTATAATATATTTATCCATCGGTAAATTTTGGTTGAAAATAATTCATGATAATCTTATCATAAACCAATTTTAAAGTATCAAATATTTGATCAGGGTTATCAGAAGTATCAAAAAATTGTGTCAATGATATTATGTTATAATTGTTATAAATTTTACTGACCTCAACTTTTGATACTACTGGTAAAAATTCTAATATACTTGATCAAATATTTAATAATTTAAAATAGTTTCATAATAAACTTATCATGAATCATTTCCATATAAAATATTTTCTGGTTCATTTCATCTCAAAAAAATTTATTTCTTTTGAATTAATACATGTATGTGATAATATATAGTATCCCCTTTGTCCCGCAGTAATTTGCACACTTTTCTTATTGAACGTCTCATACAAATTTGCACATTACTAAAAAAATAATAATATTGATTTGCATGCACACTTACAAATATATATACATATTTACCCATATTCCACTATTTTATATATAAATATATTTTTCTTATAAAATGTGTTATCCTGTAAGGTGCAAATCCATATGGAAGGGAGGGAGTAAATAAAAATTAGAGTGTCTTGTGAATTCGAGTTCACATAAACTCGTACTACTGTTATGTGCAATCGCTATCATTATTATTCGTAAATATTATCATTGTTATAAAATATACATTTAATTTTATAACATTGTACATGCATAATAATAATAATAGTAAATATTTATAACAATGATAGTGCATATGCATGACAATAATAATTGCGAATGAGTTTGATACTCCCTCCGTCCCATAATTATTTTCACACTTTTCTTTTCCGTCCGTCCCACAATTGTTTTCACACCCTATAAATGAAAGCTATTACTTTAATTTTATTCTCACAATCCAACTAATCTTATTATTTTAATAATATAATTTTACCTATGGGACGGAGGGAGTACAAGTTTTTGTCAGAAAATAAAGGTTGTATGATGCCCATGTTAGTGGCAATGTGATGTATGTCGATTATACCCCTCCATCTAGTAAAGTACTTTTTCTCCCATTGTTGAAAAAGAAACAGATTTGCATAAAGTATCAGATCTATGATGGATAAAGATGTGCGCGTCTTCAATGTTAATTGCTTGGTCTAAGTTCACCAAATACAAAGAAGCTGAAACACTTAATTCTAATTATACCACAGATTCTAATTTTAATCATATATTCAAAATCATAAGCAACCGCACCCTCTGATTTTATGTGGGAGTCTGACGAGGCTATTTTAATGCCATTAAAAAAAGTAAATAGAAAATAAAATAAACATTATGTTTCTTATTTTATTTTATTATCCATATATACATGTGCAAGTAGTGGTATGCAATAAAATAAATATTTAGTATGAAAATTATCCATGCAATTACGAACAGCCAAACATTAGGGGATATTCACGGTATGAATTAAAAGAAAATTTGAAAATATCAGCATTCATATCAAAATTCGATTATTTTGAAATTCTTCCAATTTAAATTAGTGTTAAAGCTAAATATTTAAAATTTAGTAATTTAAATATCTTATTTAATTAAAAATAAATAAATTTAAACTGTGAATTTAAAATCATAGGCTCAATTCCTCTTTCAAATACTACAACCTAATAATTTACATCTAAGAAATAGTTTCTCAAAGCAATATTTTTCCAGAAAATGGGCCGGCCCGGAGAATTGGGCTGGATAAATACGATCGTCTCCAAAATTCTCACTAACCTATAAAAATATTTCAGGGCTAAAAGAGAAACCAAATTAATTATCATATATTTATACGTAGGAAATGCTAATTGAATATTTATTTTCTACTCCCTCCGTCCCGTAGGAATTTGCACCCTACGGGACGGCACATTTTTTAAGGAAAATTATTTTATATATAAAGTAGTGGCATATGGGTAAATATGTGTAAAGGTTTGTGAATGTGCACGTAAATCAATGTTTCCTTTTTTGGTAGTGTGTAAATTTGTGTGGGACGTCCCAATAAGAAAAATGTGTAAATTCCTGTGGGACAGAGGGAGTACTACTTCTCCCTTCCCTCCCTCTATAAATTTTCACCATTATGATATGTTTCTCTATAAACTATCATTTACTTTTTTATCTATTCTGAAAATTATTTTTTATTTTTTATATTATTCCTAATACATTTTCACTTTTTTCATCATATAATTTATACTATAACTATTACTTTAATACTTGTCTTAATTCGTGTTCTTAAAAATAATAAAAAGTTTTATACCGAGACGAGGGAGTATGAAGCTACATAAACATATAAAAAGATTAAAGTTTGTGTTTAAAATAAATTTATTTTATCGTAAAATATATTTGTTTTTTCTTATAATTTTAGATGTTTATATTAAAATGTAAAATAATTAACATTATTTTAAATTGCATAAATTTATAAAATAATTACTTCATAAATAATTAAGTCGTGTGGAATATGTGATGAGCAGTTATAATAATAGTGTAATTTATAAAAAGAGTGAGAAACATGTAGAATTGGAGAAGAAGGGGTGATGCACAGAATTGATATATAGAGATGACGCCATGATAACAACTAGTCAGACAATATTCTTGTCATTTGGCATCTTTTCTATATATGCATCCACACGAATTCCTCACCTCTTCATTTATTTCCTCCAAAATTTACGCCCAAAAGCTCTTGAAATTTTACTTTTGTATACTCTCTCTCTCTCTCTCTCTCTCTCGTAAGCAAGCAACATACATTGTGGAAAAATCACATGCTCTCATCTCAAGTCTTATCTTACCCATCACTGTACTATATTTGGTGTTATATACCTAGTTCGTCGCAGAGAAGATTATGTCATGTAGTTTATATATATATATATATATATATATATGCTTACTTTCACAAACCAAAAAAACAAATATCATATTAAAATATAGAGTGAAAATACATATTTTTAATAAAAAAATATTAATTATTTTATTAAAGTGTATCAGTTTTTAAAAGATATTTTACTGAAAAATATAAATTGAAGGGTATAAAAAATAATAGTTATTTTTACCATTAAAGGATATGAAATTTATATATTGCAAAATGGTTCATGATATACATACTCAAAATGCATGCATTTATATATGTAGCTCTACTCACTTTTGAGAAGTAATATTAGTTGATTTTTGTAATAAAATTAAATATGTTGAATATTTGAAAGTAAAATAAATTTAGATTAAGTTGAGAGAGTAATGTGTTTGCAAAAAAAAAAAAAATTATTAATAATAAGATAGTTATTTGTAGGAGTAATTATTCTGAAATGAATTTTAGAGAATTCAATAGCAGGTGAAACTTGTTTTTAAAAAAAAATTATCAGAAAATAATTGTCTTTATTAATAGGGTACAACAAATAATCCAAAAGATTATAATAAGAGATAATACTCATATGCAATCCATCATCATCAAGACTACTCCTGATATGCAATCCATCATCATCAAGACTACTCCTGACAAAAAAAGGATTAATGATCATAATGAATATTAAAATTACAACAGTGAGTCCTCGTCCATCATCTATATAAAATATGTTGATGATTTAGCTTCTTAACTTGATATCAATTCCAAACTCTCACTTTCATTTCCTCTAATGACTCTAAGATTTGTGCAGTCTTATTTTGAAAAAAGTAACATGTTTCTTATCTTCCATAATATCCATAATCCACATTTCCAAAGGCAAACACCAAGTACTTTTCCCTCATTTCCATTGAGTAGTCTACCAAAAAAGAGCATAATACTCGTGGGATCAGACGATAAAACTGAATTCACTCAAATTCATTTGATAAACTCCATCCATATACTTTATATGCAAAAAATATTGATCAATTTATTCCAAAATTGGAGCACAACACTAATTGTTAATCACCATGAACACAAGCTCACATTCAACATATGTAAGGGTAAGAAAGGAAAATAAAATTTCATTCCTATTACCATTGAAAAATTCGAAACAAGAGCCCCTTAATATTCCTAAATTTAATTATGAACGGATTTAAAAAAATAATGAAAAGCCAAAAGATTGATCAAGGTCAAATATTTGTCTGTTGACGGTGGTTTAATCCGTAGCTTATCCAACCGATTCTCTCTTCTACATGAAATCAGATACAAATTCAAATAATTGACCAAATTAATTAAATTACTAGAGTATATTAAATTAGGATTGTAATTACACGTCACAAAAAAAAAACTGTATTTTGCCGCCTCCACTAAAGATTTGCTTCTTTACAAACATGCCTTAAAAATTAAAATAAAATAAATATACATAAATATTAATAAAATGCGAGAACATAATATAAATTTATAAAATGACGATGCCATTAATTCATAAAATCGCATTCAATACTAATACTGATAAATAAAAAACTTAATCTTAAAACAAATGCCCCAACACAATATGAATATATTAAATAATTGTAGAATATTATCCACTTAATTTATAGGTGATTTCCTTATTCTATGTCTTAGTCAAATATAATTAATCCCTCGAATTATAGTCAACGTATAGATAGTATCACTATCTACACTAAAAAAAATTACGTTGCTCAACGGGAAAGACACAAAATTGAGAGCTACTAATAAGAAAAAGAGAAAAAGTGCAAGTTTCCATAATTAGGGGCTTTAATTACAGCCCTCATTCGGCGGCAATGGGATTTACAAACAGGATTAGGAGGGTAATCCATGTGTTAGTTCTCTAATCTACTCTTAATTAGCAACAAATTAGCGCAGCAATAAATATTGTGAGATCTTGACCGTCCGCCGCATTGATTCCACCACATCTTTTCATGTACGGTTCACAATGTACGGTTGCAGAAAGTTGTTCGTGCAACTACTACCACAGGAGTATTGCCTCCACATTAAATTATTAAGCTAAATCACAGGCTAAAGTCGCTGGCTTTCCAGCCTGGATTTCATAATACTTTTGCCCCGCACCCACTCGCACTAAATACAAATTCAATCTGCACGACACATGAATTCCCAAGTATACCCCCCATATATATTTTTTTTTATCGGCAATTTTTTTTTATTACTGGGTATAAGAAATACCGAAAAGAGTACCTATCAGTATACACAAACATATATATATATATATATATCCCCGTCCACGATAAATGGTCCACGTTGCCTTAAACGGTCGTCCACAATAAATGGTCTACTTACCTAAAATGGAAAACATATAATTATTATTTTCATTTTTTATATACATATACTCACTTTTACCCATCACATCAAGTACTTTTTTTAATAATTCAATATTTTTTTATACTAATAAACTTACTTTTACACATCAACATCAACTTTTTTTAATAAACGTGAATTGCCAAGGTAGTCCAATTTTTGTGGACGGAGGGAGTAATAATCAATATAGATTTATTACAATCTACCTGGCAAAGTTTTGTTAAAAATTTGTTCATCATATGCTTATCATGAATTATTTTAAAATATTAAACGATGTATTAAAAATCTTATCAGATGTATCAAAAGTTGAGGTCAATTAAATTATTTACCTCATTTTTTATACACCTTATGCATATTTTGATATACTTAACCAAATATTTGATATTTTAAAACAATTTCATAATAAGCTTATCACGAACTATTTTCACACAATATCTACTCATCTATCTATATTCTAATAAAGAGTTATATTTCATAATGTGTCGATTTTTCATTCAATTTAATAATATTTCAATTACAGAACGTTGATTTGATAATTTTAATATAAACCTCAAATCAATAGTTTATCTATCTTTTAAATTTTAAACTGATAAAAGTTTAATTATTAAATATATTTTTTAATTTTATATTTTGAAAATTTATGTAACACGTGGGTACTATACTGGTGTAGAATATAATGGATACTTTAATCTTTACCCGATTATAGGATAGCGATTCCAATTTGTTTCAAATAATTTTTTATTTCACATTCCATAATAATATTCTATCACATATTTAACATCTATCCACCTTATATTTTTCTAAAATGCTAATCATATGTTGCTTATTATGCTTGTAAATATTTTTTCAAATTTATTAGTCAATCCAAAATTTAATGTCTCTATAATTAAACTGTTTCGCTGTTATTTTCGATTAGCATCACAACTTTAACTTCTTCCGAATTCTTGTTAACTCAATTTTTTTTCCTTTAAAAATGAAGGAGTTATGTGTGTTCTATATATATATATATAGAGTAGGTATTATGTGAGTAATACTCACGGAAATAATTTCGTGAACGACATATTTTATTTCACTCAGTAACACACATTTCGGTGTGTAGTGCTCGTTCATACGCAGTGTAGTGTTAGTTTATATGCAGTGTGGTGTTAGTTCATATACAATATGATTTTAGTTCATTCACTGTTACATACAATGTGTGGTGTTAATTCATATATAGTGTGGTGTTAGTTCATATACATTGTCATGTTAATTCATATACAGTATTTTATGTCATTTATCTCTAAAAAAATCAAATATCAAAATACTTAAAATAAATTGTTGTTCACCATAAAATTTACTGTGTGTATCATTCATATAATACTTTGCCATATATATATATAAATTATTGAATGTATTTTCAATACGAAACTTTTAACGAGTACTCTCTTCATACCTTATTAACTTTTAAATGTAGAATGCCATATTTTTTCAAAGAAAAAATTTATTGACTTTTTCAACCTATGAATAAAAAGTATTTTGAAATAAATTATTGTAAAAATGTTTCATTTTTATTTAGTAGTTTAAGTTATAAAATATATTGCAGAATATCTGAAAAAAATTGTGAAAGTTATTAAAGACAGAAGGAATATATTTTAATAAAAAAATCCACAGCCTACAAATTTCATTATCACTGTATATTCTTTCGATTAAATCGCATTTATTTGAGTGTTTTTTTAATGATGATACCAAAGATCTATACACAAATTTGTAGGGATCTTTTTTCATTTTCAAAATTTTCATAAATGTACTATTGATTCACTTTATATGAATCACTTTAGTGAGAAAATTGTACCATTGACTGCTCAATAATAATAAAGAAAAACTTAAGTAGGAAATTATTATTATGATTTTTCCAATCCAAATGTAAATTATTTAGATAGTATTTGTTTATGTGTGGAGGTGGAAGTAACACATTCAATAGAAGTGGATGTCACAAATTTTTTAAAGAGTAAATTTGTAGTATTTGATTTGAGTTGGATGTAGTAGGAATGTGTGAATTTTTTTTATTTTTTATTTTATCATAGAAAAATAATTTATTGCAAATTGATGGGAATGAGAAGTACCCACAGTTTTACAATGTCCCTTATGAATACACTCCAATCTTAGTAAATGAGAATTAAGCTAGAACATAAACCATGCATAGCTCCAAACACCTCAATGCAATATGTTTAAAGGACTCAAACTCCGCTCGTTGAAAGATATTTTATGCCTCCAAATTTTTCTTTCATTCACCCAACTCCAAAGCCTTGATTTTATTTCTTGCACGAGCTCCTTGACCTTCACCTTTGCACACCGAAAAATGATAGCATTCATCGCTTTCCATAATATCCATATAATGCATTTCCACATATTAATCAAAATAATTATTTGATGATGTATTATTTTATTATTACATACTATAAACTTGAAATTCACAAGGTATTATTCATTTCAAAGTATGCATTTTGAAAAAATATTGTGTGAATAAGTTTTGATGAAAAACTTATTTGAAGTGTACGGATTATTTTATTAAAGAGTATCAGTTATTTTCACCTAAGAATATTAAGTCTTTAAAAATTAATAATTGTTACTAAATGTATGATTGGATGATATAAGTTATTCCACTAAAATGCACGAGTTTTTCTTAGGCTTGCAGGGCGGGAAATTCCTGATTTCCGTAAGAATCTACTTTGAATGGAGTGAGAATTTTTTGAAAATTAATAAATTAATTTAGACTTTTATTATTTTTTAAAATAATAGTGCATTTTATATTTATATTTATTAACAATAATTATGAATTTAATTATTATTATTCATTTCAAAAGTACCAAGTAACAATCAAACACCCTTAAAGAGTTAAAGTCCATGTAAAAAGCACATTCAACTTCAAAAATAATAAAAAATAAACACCCAAATTATAAGCTCAATGTACTTCAACTACTTATTATTTAGTCATATAATCTAGCAACCAACCTCATCAACATGGGTGATTTAATCTAAGCAACTTCACCATTACTAAAATCAATATCAACAATCTCATTATTTTTTACTATGCGTTTCCTCTTTTTACCTTGAGTTGTAAGCTAATACCTAAGTATTATTAGGTGAATCTTTGTACAATTTTATGTGTATTTATTATACTCGATGAAATGAAATTTTTTGCCGATAAAAAATAAAAAACAATCTGTTTAAATCGCAATTATCAATTATTTTACCATATGTAGTTACTAATTTTTTTTATCAGTAAATATTAGTTGTTAGTAGTTAAAAGTTAGTTCATTAAATCTTCAAAACACTCCAAGAAAAGAATATCACTAAACCAATCTTATATGTCTCTTCTAATTTTTTATTTTTATTTTAAGGAAATTGAACTGGAATCATTTAGTAAACATGGTGATGGTTCCATGGTTACTAGTTAGTATTGGTGGTAATATACCCCGAATCTCTATGTAGGGTATAAATGTCATTCCACCTGGCGTTCTCCCCCTCATTACTTCTCCTCGGGTCTGACTGTCTTCTTCTTATCCCATCTCCATCCTTTGGCTGTGGCCTCACCGCAAAATAAAAAATAGCCCTCCCCCTCCACAACACCGCCGCCGCCGCCATGGCGTCGACCCTCCGCCTAATCGCCGCCACGATCGTCCTCCTCTTCCTCCGAAACTCCGGCGCGAACCCTCCGAAATTCCACGAAGCCCCTGCATTCCGCAACGGCAACTCCTGCGCACCACCACACGATAACTCCTCCGACGTTCACATCGCCATGACACTCGATTATACCACCCCCTACCTCCGCGGCTCCATAGCCGCCGTCCTCTCCGTCCTCCAACACTCCACCTGCCCTGAAAACACCGTTTTCCACTTCCTCGCCATTCCCCAACACCACCCCCACCTCCGCAAAACCATCGGCTCCACCTTCCCTTACCTCCGCTTCCACCTCTATTCCTTCAAACCCGCCACCGTCCTCCATCTCATCTCCTCCTCCATCCGCAGCGCCCTCGATCAGCCCCTCAATTACGCCCGCATTTACCTCGCCGACCTCCTCCCGTCCTCTGTCTCCCGCATTATTTACCTCGACTCCGACCTCATCGTTGTCGACGACATTGCCAAGCTCTGGCGAATCGATCTCAATTCGCACGTTCTTGGTGCGCCGGAATACTGCCACGCAAACTTCAGCTATTACTTCACCGAGAAATTCTGGTCAAATCCATTCTTCTCCGGCACATTCAGTAGCCGGAACCCCTGTTATTTCAACACAGGGGTAATGGTGATCGATTTAAGCGAGTGGCGAAATAAGGGCTTTACGCAAAGACTTGAGCACTGGATGAGGATTCAGAAACGATACAGAATTTATGAATTGGGATCTCTGCCGCCGTTCCTTCTTGTCTTCGCCGGAAATGTCGAAGGTGTGGAGCACCGCTGGAACCAGCACGGCCTCGGCGGCGATAATCTCGAAGGGCTGTGCAGAGATTTGCACCCCGGTCCAGTGAGCCTGTTACACTGGAGCGGCAAAGGGAAGCCTTGGTTACGACTCGACGCTAAGAGGGCTTGTACCTTGGATAATCTATGGGCGCCGTACGATTTGTTTAGGCATGAGTCTCTTTTGTCAGATAGCTGATGCTAATCGCAGACGATCACACCCCAGCATTGATGAATAATTGAGCTGTGTGTGAGTTGGCGCCAGTAAGGATGGTTGAGGACAAAATTATGAGGAATAAGATGACTCAGGGGTAACTTCGGAATTTGCGAAATAGTTGGATTTGATTTATTTCTATGGCTGTTACCGAGGAAGAATGTTGCGGTTGCGGTGGCGTTGGCGGTGGCTCAGCCGCGCGCGGTTGCAAAAAATCTAGATTTTTTTGTGGTCGTGGTAGAATATGGGTTGAGATTCTAATGTAGTTGTCAGTGGTTGTCCTTATGTTCTTGGAATGTATATATATACAACATTTTTATACATGGAAGCAAATTGTTTGTTATTTTATTATTTTAGACAATAAATAATCGTCAATTAATTTGTTCTAGATTGGTGTTTTTAATTTTGTCCATTTCTTTTTATTCTTAGATTGTTTATTGTGTGCTATATCACGGGTTTTTTGTATTTACGCTGTAATATTATTAATTTCTCCCTGAATTAGTGGTAGGTGTCGGTAGAGGTTATTTTTGGAATTGAGTAGCGTTGGTTGCACGTCTGAAAGATACTTTAATCCATATTCTTGGCGCAACATTCTCATTTTACATCAAATTTTGGTGCTATGACTAACTGACACTGATACTATGATGCAAAATTAGGTTCCCTTTTATATTTCCATCGTTTGAAAACTGTATTTGTTATTAATGTTTAGTGGTAGTGTTGGTAATAAATAAAATGCAAAATAATGACAAACTGTAAATGAAATCGAAATAACAAAATTTTTTAAAAATTGAGATTTGGAAAAAGCTTGCATCTGAATTATCAGAGCCAGGTTTCGATCCTGGGACCTGTGGGTTATGGGCCCACCACGCTTCCGCTGCGCCACTCTGATTTTGATGTTTGAATTTGATTTTAAAAGGATGAGTTAGAATGAATATGTTTAAGTAAATCAAGAAACAACAAAAGAAATGAAAGCTTGATAATTCAGAATTTAGATAACATCAAGCAAAGCAATTGAGACTAGTCAGGTAATTTAGACGATCATGTTACACATAACATATATACATCCAACCACCAATTTAATTATATTTCAAGTGCAAGGTTTTAAATTATAATTTTTTTCAATTATAATTATATGGATTTGGAGGTAGATGATTCTAAACTTGTTTGTAGAAGAGTAAAGAATAGACACATTACACTTGATATTCCCTGGTTGATTAGAGTTTGCAAGAGAGGAATGACATATCTTTTAAGAATATTATGAAGTGAATTGAATTTTTAGAGATAATTTGAAAAAAACAATTATGATAAAATAGTTAAGTTAGTTAGTTTAAATATTGTGAAATTAGATTTATTAAAAAAATTCTTCATTTAAGTTTAAAAAATATGAAGGTATGAAAAAGTGGTGGAACGGCAGGATTATTGGTTTTATTTAGTAAATATTTATTGGAGTTTTCGTGTGAGGTTGATATGTTGTCCTTTGAGGGATTTTCATGTTTTAATTTTGTAAGTCGTATAAGTTGAAAAAATGGCTCTGAATTTCCAAAATTTAATTTATTTTCATCTGATATGTACTATTTATATATATATATATATATATATTTCCTTCTTTTCTTTATTATTTAAAAAAGAACTTGCCCAAATTGTTGTAGGCCTAACGCCCTCGGCCCTAAATCTTGTGGGTTTACTGTGATAACGTGTCGTGCATATGTTAGCATCACAAAATTTAGCTGAATTCAGCCATAAACCTTTGTCGTGGAGCTTGATTCTGAAATTGAAGATTATAATTACTATATGGTAATAAAAATAAAAATTATATACTCCCTCCGTTCGGATATAAGTTGTTCGTTACTTTTAAGCATACAGATTAAGATAAAAATGAAAAAATATAAATGTTATGATAAAAAGAGTAAAATAGTAATAAGAATAGTATAAAGAAATGAAAAAAAAAAAGAATTGTAATTTCTAAAAAAAAGATTAAAAGTAAATGAAAAAGACTAAGGATTCACAGCTGGATACTGGGAAAACAATAACCACTATAAAAATAATTATTCATTTAACACATTTAAAAATAAATATAGAAAATAAAATTTTTCCTTTCCGCATTCAAGAATTTAGAACAAAACGAGTAACGATTGCCGAATAATAACAAAATGGGCCGCTGTCCTAACAGTAGACTGATTGTGCAAAAATGATTAAAAGACTGATGGTCCATTATAATAGGCTGATTAGGGATATGGGAGAGCAAAAACTGAGAAAAAGTTTGCTTCGTATTTTAGGCCGATCCAATTCGGCTTATTAGGCAGTTAATTCATTAACAATTGGGCCAGGTTATATTTTGTGAATATATTTTCTACTTTTTCTTTCCAAATAAAATATGTGAATACTGTTATAATATATTCCTAATATATTATATATTATATATTATATGGACATAATAAATATTATAGTCCAGTGGGCTTTAGGCCCACAAGACTTAGGGTTAAGTATTCTACATAGTCACTTTGTGACGAATTGGGTCATCAATACTGTGTCTTTACTTTTGCTTTTACGCTTTCCTCTCAAGATTACAACACGTTATCAGCACGAGTCTCTACGAGGAAAGGATTCACGAGAGAATTGCTCAAGCTGTTTTCTGGATCAAATTAATAAGGATTAATTTTAATTTTATTGCTAAAACTATAAGTTTTCTATTTAATTAATCCTGAAAATTTTTATGTATTGGTATCCTGCAGATAGTATGTTATAATTATTTGATAATATGATTTTTGCATTCACTGCATACCGTATGCTTATGTGGTTCATATGATATTGTGAGGTGTATTCATGATCCGAAATCTGCTCTTTCAGTTCTTGGGTATCACATACGAATTCACCATATCTGCGTGTATATATCCTGTTCATATGCTATAAACCATGATCTATGGTTTT
>JAPKLY010000010.1:205296-229098 GCA_026898435.1 Prunella vulgaris
TTTTTGTCTTAACAATATTTTATTGATTGAGCCTTAATTATTAAATGCTACAAACAAATAATTTTAATAAATTTTCATTTATTAATTTTTGTAGCAAAAATCACTAAATGTGAATTCGATAAATTGGCATTTGATTGCCATAACTTTTTTACATTGGCTCTCAACGTTGAAATCAACTTAGCCTCTAAGGACCTTACTGACACAAATAGACAACCATCTAAATCCACTCCTGCCCAGATGGCACAAGCTCTAATTTTCTTAAGACACCATCTTCACAAAGATCTTAAGAACGAATACCTCACTGAAAAAGATCAATTGACGTTATGGAAATCCCTCCAGGATCAATTCCAACAATAACACGATGTGATCCTCCCCGAAACCAGACATGAATGGATAACACTTCGTTTTCAAAACTTCAAGTCTGTAACGGAGTACAACTCCGCCCTACATCGCATAGTTTCTCAGCTTAAGCTGTGTAAAGAAACAATAACTGTTGATCAGTTAATTGAAAAACTCTTTCCACTTTCCACGCTATTAATCTTGTACTCCAGCTGCAGTACATGGCCAAAAGAGTATCACACACACTCCGACCTTATTTCTGCACTTCTAGTTGCAGAAAAGCACAACCAATTGTTGATGAAAAATCACAATACTAGATCGGTTGGCTCACAAGCTGTGCCTGAAGCACATGCTACTCGGAGGAACTCTAGAGGCCGTAAATGTGGAAAAGGAAATTAGGCGAGTGGGGGACGCGGATCGACCCGAAGTCGAGGCCGTGGTAGGGGAAGAGGTAGAGGTCGCAACAATGCACAATCTAGTGCAACTGATAATTATGCACCTCAAGATAAACCATCGAGCTCACGTGCACAGAACAAACAAGTCTGTCAAAAGTGTGGATGCGACCATTGGTCTCGCTTGTGTCATACACCAAAACATTTGGTGGAGGCGTATCAAGGTATGCTAAAAGACAAAAAATGGGAAGGCTCATCACGGTGAAACACACCACACCGACCTGCCCAAAGCAGGTTTTGTCATAGACAAAGGATGACCTCTTGGGTGAACATATGACTATTGACTACAAAATTTAATACGTTTTTGATAAAGTAGGACCTAAGTGATCCCTTGTGCGGCTGATCAATCAGCGTCTGTAATCTTGGCTCTCCTTAGCATTCCTCATATCTAAACGTATCCAAACATACACTTAAGTGCTTATGGAGATTAATGTTTTGTGCTTAGTAGATAGTGCTACTACACATACTATCTTAAAAGATAGACAATTTTTCCAAACATTAATTGAAAAGAAAGGAAGTGTCACTACTATTTCCGATGACGACATACAAATCGTTGGCTCCGGAAGAGCCTCGATCATTCTACCTATGGGTACCGAATTAATAATCGAGAATGCTTTATTGTTTCCACAATCAAAGCGTACCCTCCTCAGTTTCAAAGACATTCGACAGAATGACTATCACATTGAAACAAATACTGAGGACAATAGTGAATATCTGTTAATGACTCACTATTTAAATTATCGTAAACACATCGTCGAAGAACTTTCATCTTTCTCGTCTGGCTTGTATTACACATACATCAGACCCTCAAATCTCCATATAGCTCTTAATCTAAAATTTAATGATCCAAATTCTTTCAAACTATGACATGAGCGGTTAGGACATTCAGAACAATCCATGATGCGTCGGATTCTATGTAATTCATCTGGTCATAACATAACACACAACAGAATCCCTTCTGTTAATGAATACATATGTGATGCTTGCACAATGGGTAAGCTAATAATTCGTCCTTCTAGTAGTAAGTAAGAACTGAATTTCCTAAATTCCTTGAACGGATTCAAGGAGATATTTGTGGACAAATACATCCAGCATCTGGACCATTTCAGTATTTTATGGTCCTAATAGATGCATCCACTCGGTGGACTTATGTAACGATGCTATCCACTCGCAATACTGCTTTTCCAAAGCTTATTGCACAGATCATCCTGTTGAGATCTCAATTCCCAGATCATCCTATTAAATCCATTCGTATGGATAATGCCGGTGAATTCACCTCTAAGGCATTCGATGATTTTTGCATGGCACTGGGAATCAAAGTGGAGCATTCGGTCCCTCATGTTCATACTTAAAATGGTCTAGCTGAATCATTTTAAATTAATCGCTAGACCGCTACTATAAAAAACGAACTTACCTGTTTCATGTTGGGGGCATGCAATCTTACATGCATCATCACTAATCCAATTCCGACCAACTGCATATCATGAATATTCCCCTATTCAACTCGTGCGTGGAAATGAACCTAACATTTCCCATCTGCGAACATTCGATTGTGCAGTGTATGTTCCAATACCACCACATAAGCGAACATCTATGGGCCCACAAAGGAAACTCGGTATTTACATCGGTTTTGTATCTCCCACAATACTTAAATACCTCGAGCCTTTAACTGGGGATCAATATACAGCCCGTTTCGCTGACTGCACATTCGACGAAGATCTATTTCCGGCCTTAGGGGGAGAGAAAAATACCACAATTAATAAATGCCGTGAAATTACGTGGAACACAAAAGATCTTCAATACTTAGGCTCACGCACTAGTCAAACTTGAACCAAAAGTTCAAAAGAAAATAAATTTGCAATAATCAGCAAGTAATCTGCCAGATGCATTATCAAATGCATTACTGATTATAAATGAAGTGACTGTGAATAGTTAAGGATGCCCCTATACGCCAGAAGCGTAATGAACCTCCTTACACAAAACCATGGTATATTAATGCTAATAATATATTCAGTCACTCATGAAATCTCCTGAAGAGATTCGTCCTGAAGACGAGAAATCCTAGTAAAAAACACGTGCACATAGCAATCAAAATACTAGGATTGCGGAACACCCAGATCAATGGGAAATGATCAAGATCTGGTTTACATGAATCTTAAATAAACACAGGAGACAAACATATCACTGTTGTCGACAACATATTCGTACCCATAGTTGCTCTTTCTAAAATCTGGTACCAGTATCTAAATTTGATTAGATGCAATAGAAATAAGCAAATATGGAAGAGCTAGACTCGCAAAATAAACTGTTTTGTTCTATCGTGCATACCCCCTAAATATTTTATCCCTGAAGGATATAAATGGGTATTAATACGAAACAAAATGAAGTTGAGAGATACAAAGCGAGATTAACAGCTTAAGGGTTTTTCGCAGTGACCCATTATTGAGTTTGATGTGATCAAACAAATTCTCCTGTTGTTAGTATTATAAAGTTCCGCCATATATCCCTGGCAGTTAAACGCAGTTAATGGACGTAGTTACCGCATACTTATACGGATCATTAGATTATGACATATATATGAAAATCCCTAATGGATTAACTATTCCTCAAATGAGGAATAACGAACATCGTAGTATGTTCAGCATTAAATTGCAACGCTCGTTATATAGCTTAAAACAGTCAGGTCGTATGTGGTATAATCGACTAAGCGAATTCTTCCTGAAGAAGGAATACGTAAATAACGAGGCTTTTTCTTGTGTCTTTATTAAGAAATCCCTTAATGGTTTTTGCATCATCTCGGTATATGTGGATGATCTAAACATTATCGGAACAAGGAAAGAGATTGAAGAAACAAGTTCAATCTTAAAAACTGAATTTGAAATGAAAACTTTGGGTAAAACCAAGTTCTGTCTCGGTCTGCAGATCGAGCATTTCCCTGAAGGAATACTGATACACCAATTAGCTTACCTAAAGAAAGTGTTGGAGAGATTCCACATGGATAAATCTTATCCTTTAAGCACTCCAATGGCTGTCCGTTCCCTTGATTTGGAAAAGGACCCATTTAGACCTAAAGAAGTTACCGAAGAGCTATTGGGACCTGAAGTTCCATATCTAAGTGCAATTGGTGCACTGCTCTATCTTGCAAACTGCACTAGGCCCGATATTGCCTTTGCAGTCAATCTACTTGCAAGGTTCAGTGCCTCCCCTACAAGGAGACATTGGACTGGTGTGAAACATATCTTACGATATCTTCAAGGTTCTCAAGATCTTGGTCTTTTCTATCAAAGAAACCAAGACAAAACACTTATAGGTTATGCTGATGCTGGTTATCTATCTGATCCCCATAATGCGAAATCGCAAACGGGTTATGTTTTCCTCTGTGGTGGAACAGCCATTTCATGGAGATCTGTCAAACAAACTTTGGTGACCACTTCGTCAAACCACTCAGAGATCATAACTCTATACGAAACTGTACGAGAATGTGTGTGGTTAAAGTCCCTTGTAAAACACATTCATGATTCGTGTGGTATCCCTTCTATTGACTTAAGCCCATCAATTATCTATGAAGATAATGTTGCATGTATTGCACAAATGAGCAACGACTATATCAAAGGGAACTTGACAAAGCATATATCCCCAAAATTCTTTTATCTTCACGAACTCTAGAAGAGTGGTGAGATCACGATAAAACAAGTACGCTCAAGTGACAATCTAGCTGATTTGTTCACTAAATCCCTTCCCACAACGACTTTTGAAAAGTACGTACATGAAATCGGGATGCGTCGACTTGGAAGGTTGTTATCTTCAGGGGGAGTATCAAATGTTAAACAATCCTGATGATTGTATCCTCGATGCCATTTGTAATACTCCACTTGGTAGCACTTGCATTCTTCCTTGTCATTATTATGTCCAAGGGGGAGTGTTATAATATATTCCTAATATATTATATATTATATATTGTATGGACATAATAAATATTATAGTCCAGTGGGCTTTAGGCCCACAAGACTTAGGGTTAAGTATTCTATTTATACTTATCATTCCTATGTATTCTGTAATTCATATAATTGTAAACGGCAGTTCATATTAGCATAATCTCATGGCTTGGTCGCCCCCAGACGTAGTCACTTTGTGACGAACTGGGTCATCAATACTGTGTCTTTACTTTTGCTTTACGCTTTCCTCTCAAGATTACAACAAATACAATATTATCCATTTCTAAATTTAAAAGGAAATCATTAGAAAACCGTTGAGTAGGACAAAGTTATTATATAAATTATTTTTATGATATAAACCACTTTATTATATAAAATTTATATTTATGAATTTGTTCTTTTGTCATGTTAAAAAATAATTCATGATTGAACCACCTTCATACAATACATACTCTGTGAATTGTCACCGATTTGCCATCATTTATTACTTTCGAAATTCCTTACTTTATAACGCGATTCGGCGGTGACACTTGACAACTCGGCTCTGTGTTTTAATATTTTTTTAATTAAATGAATTATCTTGGTCATATTAAAAAAGATAATATTTTATTGAAAGAGTATATATCAAGGGTGCAAATGGCGCTTGGCGGTCGTCGGGCGGTCGAGTGCCGCCAAGCGCCAAGACCGTCTAGGCGTTGGCGGTGCCAAGATTTTTCTATTTTTTATTTTATTTTTTATTAATATTAATTTGTTTAAACATATAGTCATATATTAATAAAAATATATATTATAGATAAATTATAAATTTAAAACGTAACTAATAACTATCATAAAATATAAAAGTTAATAAAATATTAAAAATTATCATAATACGACATTGTCTAACTTCTAAATGAAACACAAAAAGAACAAAATGCATAGAACGAATAAATTAGGAAATAGTTCAATTAAACTTTCATTTTTTAGTAATTTAGGAAATTACTTTATATATTTTTTTTATTTTAGTTCTAACTTTTAAGTTAAAATAATTTAAAAAAAAAAAGAGTAATGGTCATCTAGGCGATGCTACGACGGTCTCGGCGGCCGCCTAGGTGGCCTCGGCAATGCCAAATATGTTAACGGATTTTTCTCGACGATTTGACCTTGACGTCGGCGGCCGAAGGTCTTCAAGCTGGCTAGGCGGTTTCGGCGACCGCTATTTACATCCACGGTTTATATATATATATATATATATATACTCTCCTTAAGGGTGGCCCTAATTTGATAGCTATAGACTTATATAACTATTTGGGCCTAGCCCGTAATATTTTTTTCTCAAGTCTTTAACCTACAACAAATACCTCGAGAACTACTTTCTTCATTTCATTAAAAGAAGCTCACTTTAAATCTCAATTTCCATTTGGTTACAGATGGCATGGAATCATGACATTGTTTAATGGGCTAATGTACATAGTTTTCAATTTATATTACATAAATAAATTTATCATTTAAACTTCAAACAAATATATTTTGGATGAACTATCTACTTTTTTATATTTTTTAATTTTCGTGCCTCTTAATGGGCTCAGATCTACAGTGGTTTGTGTAGATGGAAGACTCACAACGACACTTAAAAGATAAAGAATTGCCTGTAAAAAAATTAGACTTGCCTAAAATTTTCAACTTTAACAAAAATCTCGTAGTGGAATCACCTACTACTAGCCTACAAATTCTTTAATCACGTAGACGTCTTCATTCCTTAAACTATGAAAGATTTGCCTACGAAATGAAAATGCTATTTTATTAATTACCTACAAACAATTTTGTATAGGAAAATTTCATAAAAAAATTATTTATTGCTAAGAATTAAAAATGCCTATATCGTAAAAAACTTTTGTATAGAATTTCATAGATAATCTCCACCACAAAAATTTTACTTTATTTTGTTATAGTGGAAATGGAAACACTGGTTACTATAACAAAAATACATGGAGGGTTGGAGTCTTTTTGGAAAATACACTTTTTTAAATATGTTTGATATTTTTTTTCAATACAAATTTTCGGGCGAAAATTTTAAACACTTTTTCGTTTTTACACTATGTTCAAAATAAAATTCCGATAAAATAAAAAAAAATTAATTACCGAACAAAAAATAATATATTTTATGAAAAGATAGTGTATCCATTCAATTAACCTGGGCCATTCCTTGACGTAAGAGAAACAAAGTTGGACCAATTACGAAGGCCCAAAAGCATAAACAATACCAAGGCCCAAGCCCAACTCATATGACCATATTTTTGCTCATAATAAAATTAAGTCAAGAATAAAATAAAATGGTCCATGAAAGTGCATAAAAAAAAAAAAAAACAATAACGTAACAGTGGTGATCTGCTGTATTTGTTCGAAGAAGCCAACACTGTAATGCAAATTAAATTTGACTCTTCATTAAGTAATTGATAATCGTACAGCTTAACGACCTGTCATTAACCCATAATTATTAATTAATTAAGCAGCTCAACTTCACAAGAATCATCTCTTAAGCAAAGTGTTTCGAAATTCGATAACGCACGAAGGATTACAACTGTATTAATTAACTTAATCATTTAATTAGTACAAATCGCTGACATCTCCCTTCAAAAATATCACTTTTAATTTATTCATTTAATTACTGCTTAATAATCAAAGCTAGCTAGTCCGATTAAGCTCAACTTCTTATGATATACACAAACAATACCTATAACCGTGAGAATATAAGTTCGACTGATTGTTTGACCTTTAAAAAAATTAAAAAGAACACACTATATATGTAAGTCGATCACTAAAAATCTGATTAAATAAATGCATAATGATAGAAATAATAGTGTTTAATTAGGCAACTTATCATAAATCATAAAATTAATTCAATCATTAGTCATATAATTGATCGTAAGTTAAAACAAGAATTAAGATGCTTCCTCGAAATCTCAAAAAATCAAGATATATTCAACACTTCTCTGTCGGGCCATAATTGAAATTAAGAAACCTGAAAATATGACACAGAAATTTAATACTCGATTCATCGTGAGATTACTTGCAGATATACTTACACCCTCTAAAATAGGTCAAATTACATATTGGTTCCGTACAAAAAAAAAAAAAACTTTCATTCAATATTATGAACCAATTTGTAATTATAGTGATTTTTTTGAACTAATATGTAAAGTACCCATAAAAAAAATACAACCTTAGAGTACAAAACTCCACATAAACTTGACAATCTTCTCTCATTTATTGTTTTCTGCATCCATATTCTCGTTCTCTAAGCATTTGTTGCCGATTATCTTAGGCATTTATAGTTGATTTCCTAATAGCCACATTTAATCTTTAAACTCTATTAAACCTTAAAACCACTATCAACAGTTATAAAACAGAGTCCACGCCATGAGGTTATTACAAGTCATCTTACCTTATAAAAATTTATACAAAATAATTAAGATTATATTATTATCATGTCCAAGAATGGGTGGAACATTAGGCGTGTAAACCAGGTGATCATCACGTGCGGGCTCACTTTCAGTACAACTCACAGACTTTTTAATACATTTTCCAAAGTACAACAATACCAGCATGGGATAGTGATACTAGCTACTTATATAATATATACCCATAGTAATTATAGACTATTGATCAACATTTCTGTCTCTGAAATACTTAATCACCACTGCCCTTCCACCATCTATAGAATTTTCCAACATTTTGGGCTAAACCTTTCGCAATCTCTATTATTAATTTATTCTCCGTTATTCATTACTCTTATCTACTTTTATTTTTCATTATTTTAAATTTAGATAATAAAATATGTTCACATGCATTAATAAAACTTTGTGCATTATATATATAAAGAAATGAAACTGGAAATTAACAAGTTAGATGAGATGAAAATCAACCAAAGAACACTTTCAGATCGAAGGATTTGAGATTTATAATGTAAATATATTTATTGTGATTCATTGTGAGTTTGAAATCTAAGGGTCTTAATTGAGTCTTATATGATTCAATAATAAACATTACTTGTCATTGCTTCAAGTATACTGTAAGAAGCAACAAAAGGCCTTGATTACTGTTACCAAGATTGACCTTATGGTGTTTTTAGAGGTGGGGTTATTAGTAGAGGTGGCCTTTTGCTAGATTTTATGAGACATTTTACATAAATTAATTAATTATTTATAGGCCGATCGTACAAAAATAATGTACTACTTTCAAATAAATACAATATAAAAAAATAATTTTTATTATTTAACTTCTGTTTACAATATTATACATAAATTTTGTATTTATTTAAAAATAGTGCATTACTAATTTTATACCAATTTGAAATTATATATTTCATTATTTATTTATTTCAATATGTGAGTGATTGATTCCCGTTCGTTTTACACAGATAAAAATACGTCGTTTTTCATGAAATTTAATTTATGCAAAGATGAAGAGCAAACACGGATGATTAAAGAAAATATAAAATCTTTCTTATTGCAATTTATACATAGCAAGTTTAGTATTTGTATACTTTCTTGAGATTGCAAATATGCAGAAAATTGTAAAAGCATTCACATTTGAAAAAAGAAAATGATAGGAAAGAGAAAAATGAACTGTTTTTACAACTAAACAGTGTTCACTGACGGGGTTTGAGATATTTGTACTTGAAAAAATTATATTTAAATCCAGCCTGTGAAAATATATAAATGGCCACAGCCTTGAAAATATCTGCTTCTTGGGGTTTGTTAATAAATAGTAGTTTTTAATTTTTAAAAAAGAATAAATATGGCTCGCCAATTTATAATTCACGTGGGGGTTTTGACTGTTATTTTGATCCCTTCGACAGACCCTCTGATCATATTTTATCACCTTATGAAATTCTTTTTTTTTTTTACGTCCCATAAGAATCTTTGACTATATATATATGCATTCAGCAAGTGAAAAGTTTTGAAAATTACAATTTCTAACACAATGTAATTAATTAAGATTGGATCAATATTATTTCCATGTAAAACATTTTTATTTTTTGATATTCAGAGAATGTGCAAATTAAATAAGAAAATTAAAACTATCTAAATTAAACTATTTTTCACAAAAACGAAATGTATGAAAGTGACCACCAAAAACAATTTTTTTTCATTATTGACAAAAAACTGTCTACCACTTCTTTTAAAAAAATACCTTTCAAATATACATATTTCATGTGGGTCCATTTTATATGTGTATAAGTTTATTTTTCTATTAGGTGAAATATCATGTAACACTGCCTATTGAATTACCAACGACGACAGACATTTAATTTTTATATTTTATTTTTACAGATTTAATATTTGACCTATAACCACTGCTCCACATGATCGATCGACATGTTTATAAGTGGGATTTCCTATTTAAGTAGGAATATGATCGATGTCTAGTCAGAAGAGAATTTGGATGAATAATTGTTGTCTTGTGCCTTAATAAAGGTGGTTAAGTCGTGCAATGTAGGATTCAACTGAATTATCTTATTGCATGTTTAGTTGGATTCAATTCAACATATGATCATAAATAACAAAATGTAAAAAAAAATATAAGTGAGTGACCTGAGTTCGATTCTCTTTGGGAACGAATTAGGTGAGAGATATAAGATTGGACTTGGAGATGTGGAGTGTAAATAGACTTGGTGAACTAACCTAACTACTAACAACTAACATTTAATTTATCGATAAAAAAATATATAAACAAATAAAAAAAAAATTAATGGGTCCAAACCCATTAATCATCAGCCTATCATCAACATATATTGTGAGGCAGCTCATAAACTATTGAATTATGTTACCTGATCGGGCAAATAGCCGACCCATTATGTTGGTGGGTAAAGTCTACACATATATTAATTTGGATGTATTTAATACGTATAGAGAACAAATATCATATATATAGAGCCTTGTATATACAAAATAATTCATTATACGTCCCATACAACGACGGACCATTAATTATACATTAATTAATTATATGAGACGTAATATTTTATTTTTTATAATATTTAAAATTTTGTGTAATTAAAATATCATGCAGTTTCATACGAAATTTGTTCTTCTGGCGAACAACAAATTTTAGCAACCAAAATGAATTTTTTATTTTAAAATCCTTCAACCTTGGGTTGATAACGAATAATTATGATGACATTTTGCGTGAACAAGTTTCTGTGAATTTTTTTTGAAGAGTATTAGTTATTTTTATATAATTCTTATTAGTACTATAGGAAATTATTTGTGAATGATGTATATTACACCCCCCATCCATAAAATTTGTGATAACGTCTATTTATTACACATATTAAAAAAATTAATAAAATATTTATTAAAATAGATAAAGTAAAATAATTTATGTGAATAAAATAATTGATGCGAGTGTAAAATCATCGACAGAGATGCAATTAAATTATGACTAACAAAGTGATTATTTTCATAAAGCTAAGAATATATATATATATATATATATATATTGATGGACACTAAAAGATTAACATATATTGTGAGTGAACAAATGGAGTAATTGTTTCATTAGTGAATATTATAAGTGAAAAGATATTAGTTGATACATTATAAAATTTTAGTTGTAATTAAACCAAACTTCATGGTGAAATGAGTTCTTACAAGACTAACTTAATAACTATACATTTCATATACATAAACATATTTAAAAAAAAAAAAAAGAAGAGGGTACGACTTAATTACTAATAGTAAACATGAAATAATAAAAATTAGGATAATATGCACTCTTTAGATCGTCCATTATAAATCGATCATGAGGGTTGGTACTGCTCTTAAGACCTTTAAGCCAATTCTAGAAGAGATTTATCTTTTTCCTAATTTGTCTCCTTATTAAATTCAAAATAAAAGCGATGTTTCCTATATATGTATATTTAATATATAGTTGAATCAAGTCCAAATACAAATATATACTACACTCCAATTGGAACATTCTGTTTGATTTGTCATATGAAATGAATTAGTACAATTAATCTAGTCATCCACCAACACCCTATACACCTCTAATTCTAGATAAACCCATGCAACCTCTATATATATATATACCCGATTCCAACCTAAAATTATATTTTAGTTTTTTCTACCGACAATATATATATATACTAGTGTGTGTAGTTAACTAACAATTTTTAAGAAGTGATTTGCCCCATCGTTTATTCTTTGCAAGTCTATGGGTAAAGTTATACGGAACCAATTAGTATGAAAGTCTAACTCTTAAAATTTAGGCTGTAAGTGAGAGGATTGTCCAGACTTGTAAGCCCATCCAAGACCACACTCACTACCGATGTGGGATACCTTTAATACAATTAATTTAAAAGAGACAAATTACAAATCCGATCGATCCCTCATTTTTTAATCGGATCATAAAGGAAAATAGTTTGATGTTTCATTTAAGATGAAAGAGCTTAAATAAATTACCAAAACTGACAAGCACATAATGAATTGATTCTATATTTTTGGCAAAAATTGAAAACAAACACATCATTTTTCTGTCAAAATAGTATTAAAAAAGATAAAGTATACAATGGTCAATGAAAATAGTCTCGTATGTACCAGTTACATGGTGCAACTCAAGTTCATTTTTTAAAAATTACATAAAATACTACTGAAAAGTTTACACATGTTATTACTGAAAAGTGTATTTTTCATAGTGTAACTTTTCAGTAATAATTTGTGCAACTTTTCAGTTATAAATTATGTAACTTTTTAAAAATATACTTGAATTGCACGGTGTAACTGGTGCACATGAGACTTACTCTTTAGTTATACATTGTAATTCATTTCCATTTTGTGTATATTTTCAAATAGTCTTAGTGATTTATTAAAATATATTAGTTTAACAGTAAGATTATTTAATGAAGATAACTAATATTGTTAAATTAATGAACAAAATACTTACCCATAAAATGTAGACATTTCAACTCTTTTTTCACAACAATTTTTCATTACCATAACCTTTTCATTGATCAATACATATAATATGTCCCCTACTTAAAAACTCCATTTTCTACGAGCTTAAAAATAAGGGGTCGTTTGGTATAATTGTAAGGAATGAAAATGGTATATGAATGGAAAGAGTATGAAATGAAAGTCATAGTTCTCATATAGCTGAACTATGGTTAATTCCTTAATTTTTGGGAATCAAAGTCATAGTAGAGTTATTCCAAACACACACTATGACTTTGATAACCATTACTCACCATCAAAAGTCACTAACCAAACGCTCCCTAAATTTTAAATTTTTACCTTTTCAAACACCCCCTAGAATGTAATTCCCTCGTCACACAATTTACAGAGAAAGGGAGAGACATATATATTACAAAAAAAAAAGGACTAATGTCTTGAGAATAATTTGATAAAATTTTATATATATAAAAAAAAAATTGAGATAAAAAATAAATATTATGAGAACAAAGTTTATATAAAAATATAAAAAAAAATATTGGGCAAATTTATTAAAGTAGCGATGTTTTCAAATGGGTTTATCAAAATGGGGAGAAAAGTGGGGTATTTATGAATATAAAGCCAGTCGGTATCCTTTTGAAATGAATTTTTTAACAAAAATATTATATTTATCTATACTTATTTATATTACACATGAATTTAAATTTTAAATTAAATTAAATTATTGTGCTTAATTTCTTGTTAGCCAAAACATATCTGGAACTGTGAATATGAGAATGTTCATTGTAGAACTCACTCGATGTGTACTCGTTGATCTCCATCAAAGAGGACGGATGCGTTGACTCCACGCTGCCGAAGGAGAAACCCACGTGATTGCGCTGAAAAGATTTGTTGTCTTCTCCTCCAGTCGATTCTACTATAACCCACTGAGCGCTTGACTCGATGCCGGTGATTTAAATCAAATTGGGCACTTTACACATCATCCTGATACCGACTGACTTTATATTCATAAACCGTCTATTTTTTCTCCTATTTTCATAAACCAATTTCAAAACATTTCCAATTAAATAAATTTGCCTAAATTATTGTGAAATGGAATAAGTAAAAAAATGGTGTTAATTAAGGGAGGGGGTTGTAAGTTGGAATAGTTAAATGGGAAAATAGAAGGAATCCCAAGTGAGGGGGGTGGGACCCGCAGAGGAAATGTCCGGTGAGGTTGGGGGGGCAGTGCACGGCCTTTGATGCCCCATAGTTGGCTCTTTACTCGACCAATGCTTATTAGGACCACCTCCCCCTCTCTCTATAAGAACCCTTCTTAGTCTTACCTCCTCAAACACACAACACAACACAACACAACTCAATCATACACACATCTCTCCCTCTTCACTTGCAAGAAAGTCTCTCTCTCTCTCTCTCTCTCATCGACCATTCAAAAATTAATTAGAGAGAGAAAATGAAGATGATGAGCAGTACTAGTACTAAAGGAAGGATTTCGAGCAGAGGAATTGCAGGAGTTCTGAAACAACAAAGGGCTCGTCTTTACATCATCAGACGCTGCGTCGTTATGCTCCTTTGCTACCACGATTAATTCATTCTCAAATACACACCTGTAAATACATATATTAATTACAATTTCTTAGTTAGCCATCCACAGTTTTGTAGTAATTAATTAGCCTCTCCCAAAATTTCTTGTACGTATACATATATCAATATCTATATATGATTGAATTTTGGCTTCTCTCTCATTTAATTTGCAGCATTAATTCCAGATCCATTAATTTTTCATCAATTATTTGCATCTGAGTTGTGATAGCGTCTGAATCTTGGTTACCCAACTCGAAAATAGAGTTTTTTTTTTTTTAATATGAGTTTGGGTTTTGATTTTATTTTCCGAGCTATATAGGCATTTCTTGGAAATAAAAAGTGTTTATATACCATATATATATATATTGTGTCAGAAGGCTCAGTATCCGAAGTTAGTGGGAATGATTAGTTGAGAATTAATTAATTAACTTCTTTTTCCGTAAAGATATTGTGGATCAGATTCAACACCAAAATTTGCTTTTACTTTGATACATCAAGTCGATATGATGAGCATGGGATGGAGGATTTGTTATGGTATTTCCGTAATGGAGGATTTTGAGTGTGTTTTGGCTAAATTTATGTTAAATTTCTTACAAATTCAAATATTTTATATTTTATTTTACAAATTTATAATATATTATTTTTAAATCAGTTGTAAGTTATAAAAGTGTTCAATTAATATAAATTATATATAATTTTTTTGATTTTTTATAATTTTTTTAAAAATATTAAATTTATAACTAAATAAGTATATTTCAATTTTTTTTATATTGATATAGATATCATATAGGAGAATCTGTAATGAAGTGTGGGGAAGATGGTGAGAAAAATAAGTTGGATTTTTTTTTTTTAATTTATAAATTGTAGATCAAGAACTTTTCTTTCAACTTATATACAGTAGTTTGGGAACTTTTTCTAATATCTTATAAGCTGTCAAACTCTTATTTAATTTATAAATATTTAAGATTTTATTTGGATGGATAGATTTGAAAATGAATAGATTTAAAAAAAAATATGTAAAAAAACATACTATTTTAAGTTAAAAATTATAAAGAGATTGAAGAGAAGGAAAAAAGTAAGGAAAATGAGAGATGGAAAGAGGTTGAGGGGAGAGATTTCAAATGATATGAGTTTGAAGAGAATTTCACTAATACACAAAAAGACTTGGAGAGCTCACGAAATTTCACTTAAAAAGTGGTTAAATGAGCTTTCCAAGCGGCAGCTATCTAAGCTGGGAGAGCGATCATAAAACCTCTGTAAAAAACGGGGCTTAGAAAGCGGTTATGAACCGCTCTCAGTGTGGTCACTTAGAGAGCGGTTCTTAATCGCTTTCTAAGCGCAATTTTTTTACCGTTTTCTTGCACAGCGGTTCACAACCTCTATCCAAACTAGCTATAATGTTAAAAAAATGGTCAAATTACAAAAATATTATAGTTGGTATTCAATTATATATTCAATTTACAGTAAAACTAAAAGTTAGAATAAAAATTACACTTTGAAGCCAAATCCTTCAATAGATAAACAAATTAGTATCTTGGTTTATTTTAACATCCTCTACTAAATTAAACTATTATCTATGATATCCTAACAATCAAAGTAAACACAGTCGTAGAATATATCTATATTACGTACCCAATTCTTGATGAAATATTATAATTTTTCTGATAATTTTTTTTTGGAATAATCACAGTTTGGTACAAAAATAATGCAACATTTTTAAATAGATACAATTTTTTTGCATAATAGTATAAATATAAGTTGAATAATAGAATTACTCTTTTGCATATTGTACCCATTTAAAAATAATACATTATTTTATACCATTTTATAACTGACCCAAAAAAACTTATGTTAATATATTTTGTTTTATCTTCTTTGTGTGATCTTGTGAAAGCTAGACATGTTTTAAAATAGTTGATTTTCTTCTCCATTTGAATTTATAAATATCATTAAATATGAATATATACTCTCTCCGTTCACCTATAACTTTCTCATTTTGTCATTTTCGTCCGTCCTATTATATGTTTCTCATTTATATTTTTTTTTACCTTTTTTGAAAACTGCTATTCACTTGTTTATTATTATTTTCAATAACTTTTACACTATTTTCATTACTTTTTCATTTTTCTCTATCACATTACCTATATTATATCAATATTTTATGTTTTTCTTAATATTTGTCTCAAAAAGTACCGAACAACTTACAGTATAGTCTATTAAAGCAATATATTACTCCCTCCGTCCCATAATTGTTTTCACACTTTCCTTTTCCGTCCGTCCCACAATTGTTTTCACACCCTATAAATGGAAATTATTATTTTAACTTTATCCTCACAATCCAACTAATCTCATTATTTTAATAATATAACTTTACACAATACTACACTTTTCTTAAAAAGTGTGTCATTCCAAAGGTGAAAACACCTCTGGGACGGAGGGAGTATCATTTTTCTGCTAAATTAATATTCCACATGTAAGAATTTTGTTTCCTCCACTTCAATTTTAAATTTCTATAATTTTTAGTTTTAAGTTCATTTTTAATATTTAATATATCATTTTTTTTGGCAATTTTTAATTGAAAAAATTACAAAATGACACTAATTACAAATTAGTTTTGTGTAGAAAAAATATGAATATGTGCAGAAAAAATAATATTTCTATTCAAATATTGTGAACTAATTTATAAATGATAAAAATTTAAATGAGACTATATAAATTAACAATTATCTTCTATCAATGTGAAAATGAATTATGTCCAATTCATATATCATTTGATTGTCTTATATCATAAGATGGTCTAACTTTTTATAATTCTTTTTTTTAAGTAATATGCAAATGCTACTTTTTAATTTAGTGTCCACATTAAAGAATTTCAGTTATTTTTTTCAAACAAGAAAACAAATCCTCCCCACTCCTGATACTAACAACTGAATCTTATCTAAAATGTAAACAATAGGGGATATATTTAAAATACTATAACTATAAGATAGCATAAACAACATTTTTTCACTTCTCAAGTCTTAACATTTATAAATTTTAAAATTTATCTTTAAGATTGTTAAATAAATGAAGTAAATGTTTTATATATTACTCTCTCCGTCCCAACATTCTCTTTATAGGTGGAGTTTCACGCATATTAAGAAAAAAATGAAGTATATGAGTTTCGCGCGTATAATTAATATTTTAAAAAATTCTTTTCCAGCCTTAGCTCCCTCAAAGTCTAATTAGACTAGGCTTTAACTTTTACATATCTATCCTCAAGACCTAGTGATTAGCCTCTATTCCAATGATTAATGGGATAACTAACAATCCAAAAAACAAGATTTTGCTATAATTTCCCAAGATTAATATAATCTATCTCAGTCCTACAAAATCGTTAAAGTGGATAATACTATGATGGCAAATTCAACCACGCCTTTCCAATTAGTCAAAAAGACTTTGCAAATCCTATAATTAGTTTTTTATTTTTTTTAATAAATTAATGAGAGTATGTCTAGAAGGCGTGACTAATCAAATATGTTTTGTAGTAGTGAAACTAATCACACTACTTATTCGTCTTCTTTGGCTGCTTAAAGGAGAGCTATAGCATGCCAAACTTTGATAACATATATATAGAAATGTCGTCATTAGGCTTAGCTGTTCGTTTATATTGTTTTCTATCGTTAAAAAATTATAGTAAAGCAAAAATCATTAAATTTGTACATAATACGATGAGTTGAAAAATTAGATTTTGGAATGTCAAAATATTAGATTACACAGTTTCAAAATCTCAGGGAGCGTTTGGTATAATTGTAAGGAGTGAAAAGGGTATATGAATGAAAATTATATGGAATGAAAATTATAGTTCTCAAATAGTTGAACGATGGTAGATTCTTTAATTTTTGGGAATCAAAGTTATAGTAGAGTCATTCCAAACACACACTGTGACCTTGATTACCATTACCTACTTTCCAAATGTGTCAACCAAACAACCCCTTAAAAAACACATTTCTACTTTCATACTTGTCTTATTTGCATGTTCCAATTCTATTTTTATACACCTAAAAAAATACATATTACACTCACAAAAAGTTATTAAAATATATTTTTTCTTATTTTCTTATTTAATTTTATACTCACATAATTATTTTTTTCCGTGTGCATTTAAACTACGAAAGTTGGTGTATTAAAAAGATATTGCAAGTTAACTCAGTACTATAACTAAGGGGTGTTTGATTGGCTCCTTTCGTAGGTGAGTAATAGTAATTAAAGTCATATTGTGTGTTTGGTATTACTCTACTATGACTATGATTTCTAGAAACTAAGAAATCTACCATAATTACAATTATTTGAGACTTATGACTTTCATTCCATTCCTATACCCTTTCAATTCCCTACAATTATACCAAACGTCCCCTAAGTTAGGGGACGTTTGATATAATTGTAGGGAATGGAAAGAGTATAGGAATGAATGAAAGTTATAATTCTCAAATAGCTGAACTATGGTAGATTCTTTAGTTTTTAGGAATCAAAATTATAGTAGAATCATTGCAAACACACATTATAACTTTGATTACCTTTACTCACCTTTCAAAGGTGTCAACCAAACACCCCTTATTCTATATAACTTTGTCTGAGTATAATTAAATAAACTAACGTAAAACAATCAACTTTGCTATCTACAAACTATATAAATGGGGTAAATATATAAATTAAAAATTAAAATTAGCGAATCATGTTCTAAAGCAAAAACTATCAAAATTAATTAGGGGCGTGCTTATCAATTTGTTTTGGTGATTGTTGAAGGTTGTAAGGAACAATAAACTATTAAAGAAAAAAACGAATTTATAAATAAGACGAAATCCATACTTTTAAATAATGTTTTGTTTTATATATATGTTAAATTATTACCATAAATTAAATTAGTTTCGTTGCTGATATCAACGATTTATTTATACCCTATCGAAATATTAAAATATAAGAATGAAAGCGATATTTTAATTTTGAGAAATATTCCTACGTTTTACTAATGCATAAGGACCTATGCTAATGTCCTTGTTTTATTTTAAAAATTAAAAAATGCAATAAAATGATTTTGTTTTATCTGTTTGTCTACAACCAAACGGGCATCAAACAGTGCTCTCCAACTAAGCAAATTACAATGCAAATCTGATTGCATGTAATTTAAGTTTATTAGCTATATATATTATAAATTAAATTTAATATATATGATTGCATCTAATTAAAAACAGTTCGTTTTCTTATTTAATAAATATTGTGTACAATGTATCAACATAAACTAGTAACAAAATATAAATTAAAATATGTTAAACATATAGAATTTAAACTATTAAAGCTTAATTAGCTTCATCTGCAGTAAATATATTTTGGTCAAATTAAATTTGTTTTGTGGGCCTATTCGTTTTAGTGATCAATCATATCTTCTATATAACTTTACTTTTAATAAAATATTATACTCTCTCGTCCCAAAATTACTTTCATATTTTTTTTATTTGGGCGTCTCTACTCTTTTTTTATACACTTAATTTTTTTTTACATTCATAAAAATTAATAATTTTTTTATTTTTTTATTTAATTTTAAACTCACATACTTATTTTTTCTTGGTTCGCGAACTCAAGACTACTAGTCCTGTGATGGAGGGAGTATATTTTTTCTACTTTTCTTTCATATTTATCTTTATTTATATACTTGAAGATCTCTTATTAAAAAAATAGGACAGAGCATACTAAAATGGTTAAAATCTCATTGCATCTATCGGAGATTTTTTTTAAAAAAGTGACTATATGATAGTTCGAAAATGATAAATGATACTTATTATGAAATTTCAGTTCAAAAATTCTATAATTATAAGGTAAAGATTTTATTTAACCATTGTTTTGAAGTATTACTCTAATATGCATTAATTGCATTAAACGTATTTTTATAAAAATTACGCAAAATACTATATAAAAAGTTACATTTATTTTTATTAAAAAATATATTTTTAACAATGTAATTTTTTAATAATTATACATATGTCCATGGGACTTACTCTATTTTGAAATGTAAAATTACTTCTCCAAATTGATATTTTCCATTGTTAACTCAGAGAGAGAGAGAGAGAGAGAGAGAGGCCAACACGCCACTCGCTCCCGACATATTGCGATGAGTCAAAATGGCAGCCTTATCATCCCCACGTGCGCTTTCTTATCTTCTCAACCCCACCATCACCCTTTTTAATCATTCTATACTACTCTTGTTTCCCCCTTTTTTACTCTCCTTTTATTTTGTTTGTTATTATATATAGTGACTCACTATTACCATGAAATTAAATGAATAATTTTCAAATTTATATTATTATTTGTGTGACACAGTGGAGTCACGACATGAGATGATCAATGGTCTACATATATGAATCATTTATTTTATTTAATTCATATTTTAATGTAAAATGTGAAAAGGAGCATCACATCCATAAAATGATTTCTAAATATGGAATAGTAAATACAATAATTTACCGTAAGTTTTCTTCTTTTTCTAAAGAATGTACATACATGCGAACACAATTAACTTTAATTTAAAATTATAGTAAAAATAGTTTTTTAATTAAAAATTACTCATCTAGCCCCTCTATTTACTTCTAATCTTGCCAATTTGTCCACTCCACTATAAATTTTAATTTTATTTTTTACAAATATTTAAAATACAAAAAAAAATTATTTTTTTCTCTTCTCCTATCCGTACATCACTTTTATTCTGTCTATATTATACTCCCGTTTTACTTCTATTTAAGGGGTGTTTGTTTCAATTTTTTTTAATGATAATGAGAATAAATTTTTATTTTATCTCTTTATCCTTACATATATTGAATGAGTGTTTATCTTTACAATAGTTACATCATTTGTTTTGTACTCTAATTTTTCAAAAAAGTTGATAAAAAAATTGTTAGTTGTGGTGTGAGAGATTGATTGAGGATGATGCTTGATGAGAGGTGTGTAATCAATTGGATGTATTGATTACCTTATTTATGATGTAAAATAGTGTTTATATATTTTATACATACTAACTACTATAATTACTATGCATTTATATATATCCTCATTTTTATTATTATTAAAAAATGTTTATACAAAAATCCCCTAAATTATAAAGAGCCAATATGAAACGGAGGAGTAATAATTCTCTTGGAAAAAAAGGTATCAAATGAATCTGAAGTAATAACTTTTGAACATGCCACGTTCTTTAGAAGAAATATATATATTTCTTTTTGAAAAATACAAAAAAAAAAAAATTAGAAAAGAGAGCATGTAGAAGATATATTAATCTATAGCATACGATGATTTCATAATAACACTTGTGCATATTCAAAGTATTAGATAAAAACAAATATAATATACAAAATTTTGGATAGGAAGAATGGGATTGGTGCGAATGCATGCATCCTCAGTGTTCACACATATATATATGACGTGTTGAGTCGTATTTACCCATATTCCTAGAGGACCATCCTACGTACGAGCCAACTACAACCTACGCATTTTAAATTTGGATGTTTTTGCAAACTATAGGATACATAGGCGCACCACTTGTTATATAATTTCATGGCCACATATCATTCTCACATTTTAACATATCCAAAGTCCAAACACTACTACTTTGATTTCATCTCTTCACATACACAATTATTGGTAGATATAGAAAGAAATCCGACTCGTCTAAAAGTCATAACGTGTAGAATAGAGTTAAATAATTAATTCATTTGTATAATTTATTATATTTACCCATACGTGTGGGGTGAGTTGTCCTCTAAACTTGTTAACTCCATCATGTGAAGGATTGAGAAGACCCAACAGTATTTCATTTAATACGGTGAAATTGATGTTTATCATGATAGAAAAGTGTTTACTTAATTAATTTTTGTTGTTCTCAATAGATATTATGCCATAGCTATCTAACTTGCACTTCGGATTAATTTATTTGTTCACTGTTTGACCACAATTGTATAGTTTCAATTCAATGCTACGTAGAATTTTATGGGTTCGGCGGCAAAGTATTTGAGTACTAGGAAGTAGGAACTCCATAAGTTGTGCCTGATATTTGTGTTTTACTTTATATTTTATTACTTTTAATACATGAGATATATATGCCATTGATGCGGTTATAAGTTTTATATATATTAAAAGTTGTAAAACAGAAGATAAAACATAATAGTGGATCTACATTTCACGGGTGCGAATACGCAGATGCAGGTCCGATATGATAAGAGTTCGAAAATATGAGTTTTTTAAAAAATTAGGATGCGATTTGATAAGGATACATTTATTTATATTTTATTATATATAATATCTAAAAAATATATATTATATACAAATTTTATAAATCATTTATATTTTTTATCACCTAAAATTTAAGTATATTCAATAATATAATATAATTATGTGTAAATAAAATATCAATTCGAGTTATATTAGTTCAATACATAAATCATAGTAGTAAATTCAATTTAAAACGAGTGTCACACTATCAATTTAAATAGGATTCGTGGAGTGGATTCGAGAATCTGTTAGCTGGATTCGCCATGTGGCAGATGGATTCGGCACGTGGAGAATCCGACACTAGAATTCAAGAATCTTACCCCTATTAGGGTGCGGGTGCGAATTCGATACTGCATTATAGCATTTTTAGAAGAATCTGTGTGTTATAGGTCTGGATCAGTACTCCTAGATTTTAGTAACAAGTGAAATGGGTCAATATAAATTTTTTTTCACCTCTAACCTTATTTTAAATTCATCAAAGTTAATAAATGCGAAATCGTTGATAGTTATTTGAGTAAATAATTTTTTTTAACCCATTCAGCTAGTTTTTGCGCGATTTTTATGAACATGAAATTAAATCAACTCTCATTTAAATCCAATTAAAATCTAGTCACTCAAAATCAATATTGATTTAAATATAATCCAACAATCCAGATAAAGACTTGTGGTTTTGTTGTAGGTACACCCATCCAACATATATACTTATATTAAAAAAAGGAAAAACTATAGGATAGTGAAGTGTTTTGATCAGTAAATCTGGGCAGATTCGATCTCTAGGTATATCATTGAGTTTTGTAACGCGTTGTCTATATATATATATATACACACTACCAAAAATAAATTAATTTTTGACTTTAATAAATTTAATTTACAAATAAAAATGTAATTAGTCACACACATTCCCTTTATCATTCATGATTAAATCCAAATTTAACACGTAAAGAAAAAAACACCTACTTTGATTTTACATCCATATGATATGACCCTGTTAGTGACAAATTGCAATTGACAATGAATGCCACGTCAAGATGACTAATAAATGTGTAGACGCTTTTCTTTAAAAAATGTGCAGAAGCTCACCAACTGAAAACGATTAATAAGCTGAAGATAGTTATAACAAAACAAATGATGGGAAAATTAATTATGGGATTTGTCATGTCCCATGATTGACAGTTAGCTAAGATTTGGGATTGACATATAATCTGTTTAGTTGATTTTGGTGTCTTTTGGCCTTTGATTTATACAATAAGTCAGGCTCTTGGA
>JAPKLY010000010.1:234098-256265 GCA_026898435.1 Prunella vulgaris
AAGTCAGGAATTAACCAAGATTCAATTACGAAGCAGTTTAAACTTTCAAGTTGGGCAATTGGTGATCAGTTTAACAGAATCAAAATTGAAAACCGTTGGGCTCTGATCATTATTCAAATTCAGTTGCAACTGTAGCAGTTTCTTATTGGTTGATTACGATCACAAGCATTAATTTGGGTTCCCATATTCCTATATATATAACGCACATATGTATGGAGAGATACACAATACATTTTCAGAGAGATTAAAATACTTATAATTTGTATTATCTTCCATTGATTAGTAAGAGATGTGCCTCATCCATGGACGTAGATCATTTTGGATCGAACCACGTAAATTTTGGTGTTCTTCAGTTTTCTTTATTTCTTTTATTCAACAATCATTGTTACTCAACAATTACATAATGAATTCGAAATGGTACTTGAAACACGTGAATTTTAAATTTTCGTTCACTTACTCCATTAACTAGAACATTCTTAAAAGACGATGTTACTCTATTTTGATGCATTTATCATGTAAACTTAATTAGAACAAAGTTCAGACAGGAGGTGTGTTACTAGTAGGGATGACAAATGGAGCGGGTCGGGGCGGATACTAGAAGATCCAAATCCGTTCCACTCTATATGCGGGTCAGGTCGGATCGATCCGTTACGGATCAAAGGGCGGGGCAGATAGATCCATTCTAAATTAAAATTTTATAATATATAATATGTTCTTACATATTTAAAGTAAATTTAAGGTCTTAATTAAAAAAATAAATTTATGATATTAAAAATATAATATACGAATTTATTTTTATCTTTAAATATGTTGATATCTATTAAAATTTGTAGTTAAAACATCATAATATATTTCATATTATGTATTATAGTATATATTGATCTAAAATATATTTGTTAAATTAATTTATTCTTATTTATACTATATATATACTAATAAATAATAATTTTTTTTAATAAATACCATATATATTCAATTTTTAATAATATAAACGGGTCAAAATGGAACGGGGCAGGTTGGGGCAGAGCGATAATGATATTCATACCCGCTCCGTCACGCTGCGGATCGCGGAGCGGGGCAATCCATACTCTGCGGGTTCAGATCGGAGCAGGTCGGGCAGACCAAATTGCCATCCTTAGTTACTAGTAACTTAGAGTGGCACGACATTTGTGTTGTCATCTGATATCAGTGTACGGTCATATCACAATGGCCACCCTGTTGCTCTTCCGTTTTCATTTGTGCAATACTAGTCCGACCAATAGGGATGCATCATTTAAAATCGAAAAAAAAGAAGATCCACACCTTAGTTACTTTTTTTTTTTTATTATTACTACTTCCTAAGCTGTATGTAGTGCCCAGGTTGTCTGAGGCCCTTCATGTCCTGGCATCACATGAAACAAATTAAACAAGTGAAATGTATGATCAAATTCCAAGGCCCTACCCACACAACATAAACCCCAAATTTCATATTTTTTTTTAAAAATTAAAAATAAGATTAAAAGAAAAAATCCAAGCATAAACTTAATAAGAAGTAATGTTTTTCTGAATTTTACATACTTCAAGTGTCCTTAATTGATTACAATTTAGAAGTTAGGGAACCAAGATTTGTGATGGATAATAAATATTCTCGAGTCCGAGAGTTGAATTGATTTGATGGATCAGATTAATCTTGAGCCCACTTATCCATAAAGGTCATTAGTTTGGGCCCTCTAAGTCCAAATTGGTTTTCTTGCTAGGCCCAATCGTCTCTTTCTTATAATTATATCATGTAATGTTTGAGGACAACCTTAATGACCTGTACAAGTCTCCAGGTTCATGAACTTAAAGTTGTGCACTTTATATTAATTTCCGACAAAAAAAATTCAGCACGATCCCACTTTTGATCAAAGTTCAAATTATCATTATTGATAAGAAAATATAATGCCTTGATTTTTTTAAATTCAGGATATACTTTAATCTAACGAAAAGAAATTACGGGACAAATATTTTTCACTACAATAGGACACATGACATTACGATAGATTAAAAAAATGTAGACAAAATAGATTTAAAAAAAAAAATGGAATCCCAGATATTATGTTATATATTAATAAATTAAGTTGTTACTAAAAGTCAATAAAATGCGAACTAAAGGTTAAAAAAAAATTGTTTAAAAACATAAACTGAACAGTGAACATATGTTTGAGACTAAAGAAATAGTCCTCTGTCCCACTCTTCTTTCCCCTTTTTCTATTTTGGACACTCTTCTTTCCCCTTTTTCTACTTTAGAACGTCTTAATTTTTTTTTTACCTTTAAAAGAAATAATTTACACTTACAAAAGTCAATAAAATACACTTCATATATTTTATTAATTAACTTTACACTCACATACTCTACTTTCTTTTTAATCCGTACCCAGATCTTTCAGAAAAAAAAAAAAACAGAGGGAATATAATCCATTATCCAATCACTTAAATAAAACAGTCTTTAAGCAATATATACATATATATATATATATATATATATATATATATAATTCATTATTGTTTTAACTAAAATTATTTATGTCAGGTGATGTCAGCAGGAGTATAGTTTTGTGTATATATGCTGGGCATCATTCTTTTAGGCCGGCAAAGGCGCCGGAAATCACCATTTAATTACATCGGAATGTTCATAGCAAAAAAATGAAGAGTTAGCTTGGAATATATACAAAACAAACTCCAACATTACAAATCGAAGTATTCACAGTCTATGATGGTGAAATGACTCGAAAAAACTGCAATCACCGTCCCAACTGAGATAGATTTAACAGGGAGCCCCCGCAATGTATATATAACTAGCTATACGTCGTCGTATACGTGCAATCGCTCGTCAACATACACGCGGCAGATGGGACACCTCTTGCACTTTTCACAACAGGTGCTGCAATATATACATATACATATCCAGTCATCATCAGATATTCATACACGATTATGATTGTCAAATAGAAAAGATAAAAACTTTCAATTCAGTACCTGCAAAGAACGTAGTGCCTGCAGGGGAGCAGAACTACACTTATCTGCTCATCAAAGCAGACTCGGCACAGGATCTTTTCCTGAAAGAAATCGATATTAGTGTTTGTTCGATAAGTGTAAATGGGATCAAACAGTAGTTCGAATTTTACGTTTAGAAGTCTTTCAAACTCCTCTTGGCTAATATTTGTGATCTCTGTTTGCGAAACAAGCGCAGATTGAAGCCTCCACATCTGGTAAAAGAATGGCAATTCGCATGTTGGAGTAAATCGTGTAAAAATTGTATAAATTCAAGAGCGTGAGGAAACCCAACCATGAAATCAAAAAATTTCCAACAAAAAGTATAGGCCAAGAAAATCACCTCATTAGCAAGCTCAGACTTGGGCATTTTCTTCACAGTATCCGGTGAAAAAGTATTGTAACTGTTGGGAGATAAAGACAATTATCAAGCTATTGCCTATTGGAGTGATAAAGTAGAGTCATGTTGAACTAATATCAATTTGGCCAAATACCACCGGGCATTCCACTAATATCGTATTGCCATAGCACAAAATTTCGAGGTTTGCATGAACTAAACTTAGAGATCAAGGCACATAGATGTAGACAAATTAATTATGAGCTTTAACTACAACTTACCCAGATTCCCAGGCAGAGTAAAGTCGAGCCTGCTCCTCCCGACTTCCTTCATCAATAGACCACCAGCCCAGTAACCTGAATACAGAAATATCAACAAATGTTTGCAACGAAAATAGAGAAATCCGGTAACCTCCCCCTCTTTTTAATCTATTGACCATCATTACCTCGATCCACGACGCAGAAATCCCATATAGTCATAAGCAGTTGCTGGAAGTCTAAATGAACTTCCAGTTTCAGAATCATCACTTACTAAAACTGTGATTTTCTCAAAAAATCTACAAATGGCAAATAATAACCCAGCGCCTTGCAGCAAGAGAAGAGGAGAAAACAGAACCGGAATTGGAATAAATTTAGCAGCAGGAGGTGTTCCCTGGAATCGAAGATTATAATATTGAGGATAGAACTCATAAACAACTCGAATAGAAGTTAAACCAGAGTTTCTTAGCTTAATGAACCTCCAAGTACATGAAGAGCATGATCTGGAAACCAATAAACGGGATTTTCATCACATGCCCACCAATGTCTTGCAAACTGCACATTGTGTTTTCTTGATTTACTTCCTCAGACGATACTAAGATACCGTTGTTCCAGTTAAGGTATCTAATGCTAGATGTAGATGAAGATGCAGCTGTAAGTTGTGAACGTCTATGAATTGCAGGATTATACCACTTTGTACAAATTAGAAATGCAAAGCACTCTGCAACACTGAGAACCAAAAGACACAACCTTTATATCATGTGATGAGAAATGATGATTATTGTTTGCATAAAGGAAACAAGAAATATCTAATGTACCCATAATTTATAAATAGATCCCACCAGCCAAGAGCAGCAACATCACCTGCGTAGAACCCGAGAGACAAAACATTGTAAATGGAATGACGACATGTTGTCAAAACAAGAGAAGGATATGGTTTATATGGATTCCAAGTGAAAAAATGTGTTAAATAAAATACAAGTTTAGTTTACCGCATAATTTTAGCAGTGTAAATGTTGTCGCAGCTATAAAGAAGACCATTGCGATGGAAACCCAGAAGTGCTGACGAGAGAAGAGAAGAAACATATAATGCAGCTTAAGGGACTCAAAGTATTTAGAGTTGAATCAGTTTAGATTCTGAACTTAAACTTACCGGAAGAGTCTCCCAGATTGCCTCATCGCTGATATTTTCTTCTTCTCCAGGCATGAGGGCCCTACACATCCTAAGCAGTAAAATAACATAAAAAAAAGGATTAATAACTAAAAAGTTCATTCGTTGAGAAGAATTTAAAATACAAACTTCTTTCCAAGGTGAGAAGTATTACCTAATATTATCAACCAAAATCGCTATTTCTAGTGCTAGCAGAGGTAGAAATACAATCTTCAAATTTACATCTGTTGATTAATCACATCATGATTAGAAAATGATGAACAAAGTCATGGAAAACTATGAAAAGCATTTGCTTATGCATCATGTGAGGGAAAAGGAAGTTTACCATATCTCCTCTCAAGATATACACAAAGGAGAAGTTCAAAAGCAACGAGCAAAGGAGTAGCCACAATGGCATGAAATGGTGCCCACTGTCCATGAAAGTGTTCAAAGAATGATATAATGCAGGCATTATAAAAAATAATTTTGCCAAATAATCTATGCAGCTTTAAATAAGTAGAGCATATTCATCATACATAGCGACCATGAGGCATAGATGGGGCAGGCAAGGAGAACCTGCCTCTTGCTACAACAGCATGAAACAACCAGATAGGTGAAAATATCAACCTACAGAAAAATGAACAAAGAAACAATCATATGAAAAGCATTAAAAAAAGGGATATGCTCTTAGGCTAAGAAAATATGAGTGGTACCACAAAGGGTAGCTAATCATAATGAAGTATGTATGAGGAACATGAATTGAGACGTGCAATTTACTTTTAATCATCTTCAACACGACCCCTCATGTGTAGGTGGGCAAAGCCACTTAATGCCTCATATGGAGATATGTGTAAGATATTATGGCCCATGCACCATAATAATGAGTTAAAAGCATAAGTAGATATCTCAATGATATGGTTTAAATATCATATGTATCAAATATGTTGGGTAAGAATATCTGCGGTTCAGCGGTTGGTGTTATTGCATTTACAAAATGCGACGATAATAGGAAAAATGGTTACTAAACCTTAATTGGAACTGGTCCTCTTCCACCTTTAAAGAAGAATACAAAATTATAGATTATCTATCACCTAGTTCGTGGTAAGGAAAAGGGTTAGGAGAGAGAAAACGATTGCTCAATAATCATTCAACCAAATAAACAATGGTACATCAAGGTTAGTATCCCAATTAAATATGAGAATTATGAAGTTCTTTCCCATGCCTAAATTATTAATCTGATTTATATTATGCTTCAATATGTGTAGGTGATACGCTTGAATGCCACTTATTATCTCACTACCATCACATACAGGCGCTAGGCCTAGGCGGCTACTTAAAGCCATGCGAGGCCTCACGTGTCAAAAAGTGGCGACAAGGTATGAACAGCTCTGATACCATAAACATAACCACCTCCTCTAAAAGATTAAGCTATTTGAGATGTGCATCATTCTACATTTTTCTTAAGATCTTCAACATCCTCCATCCCTTTTCATCAAGAAACCCCTTCTCCCCACTTTTAACAACCGTGTAACACTCCCTTACAGTGACATGTACCACTTACTGAACATGCTAAAATTGGGAGCCCGTAGTGATTAAAAATCTACCATTACACGATATCACATTAAAACTAATTTTTTCTCACAAAATTTGTCTTGTGCAGCTATAGTAAAAAATTCAATTCAAATAAGCAGAGTGACGTGACAATCTCCCCAAACCGAACACACACACACACACACACACACTTTTTTTGGCATATTCATTAGCCGAATAACCCCTAAAATGACAGTATTCAAATAAAAACAGAGCCAAATTTATCACTAATTTACCCTCATTCTATTTCAGCTTAATTGCTCAAAAAAATTTCAGGAAAAAAAAAAAGAATCAGAAAACTCACCCAACTCGAGGATATAAATTAAACCAGAAGGCAACGTATATAATGAAATTGGAAAACTTCCCAAATGCAAGAAAACCCACACAGTTTTCACCACAAGAAAAAGCCCACATTTACCATCCAAGAACAAAAATTACAGCTTCCCACTGCACAAATTTACATTTCTTTCCAAGAAAACATAAAAATCAACAAAAACCCATAAAAAATAAAAGAATTGGATAAAGTAAAGAGGCGTACAGACACAAAGAAAAGAAAAAGAAATATCGTACCACCAAGAGTAGTTAACAGCATGATGAAGCTTGAGAGAGAGAATAAGGGTGAAACAGAAAAGCAACCCGTGAGCCACCACCACTTGAAGAGACTTAAAAACTCTCCTCCAAGTCATCATATTTTTGATGCACCCAAAAACAAAAGAACACAATTACAAACAGTTTCTGTCTCTATACATCTCTATCTATGAACAACGATTGATTAGGAAAAGTGAAAGTTGCAATTTAAACAGTAGAATCGGAGATGAGGAGAAGGGGGTAGCAAAGTAAACGGAGGTTTTGAGAAGAAAAATGAAAAATCTATTCGATTTCGCGCTGGTTGATCGTGCTCGGTGAAAGGTCTGATATACCCCGCGGCTTGATGAGGGAGGAGTGCATGAGCTGGGGGTAATTAAGCCTTTTCAGGTTGAACGGTGGGGCACACAAAGTATTTGGCGTGTGTCTTACTTTTGCAATTCAACGGCCGGTGGTGATGGTCTAACAGCACTTTGATAAAATCGAATTCTAACCGTCGGTTTTGGAGAATATTCCATTGGCCGGCCCATACCGCATCATCTCTCTTTTGCATTTGTTTTTAGATTTTTAATATAAGTGATCTGTTAATTAATGATTATAGATATTTTCATTGATACGTTAGCGTCTATTAAACATAATTTTAAAAAAAATATGTTACAACCTCCGTCACGTAGAAATTTGCACCGTACGGAACGACACATTTTTTAAGAAAAATGTATTTTTTATATAAAATAGTGGCATATGGGTAAATATGTGTATAAGTTTGTGAGTGTGCACGCAAATCAATGCTTCCTTTTTTAGTAGTGTGCAAATTTGTGTGGGACGTCCAAATAAGAAAAATGTGCAAATTCCTGCTGGACGGAGGAAGTATTATATATATAATAATAATAATACGTAGTAAAATTTTATATGAAATATTTGATCTAGGGTAAAAATTTGTATGAACCCGAGTTCACAGGAAACTCGAGTTTTTAATTATCACTGTCATGTGTATACACTATCACTGTTATGCATGTATACTATCACTGTTAAAAAATTAAGTATATTTTTATAACAGTGATAGTATATATAAATAACAGTGATAGTGATTATACATAACAGTGATACGAGTTCATGTGAACTCGAGTTCACAAGAGACCTACTCTTGATCTATTCAACTTTTGATCAAGAGTATCAAAGTTTCATCAGAAATATAAAAAATTTGGATCAATAATATTATGTTTTAATTGTAATAAATTTTATTGACTCCAACTTTTGGTACTCATGATAAATATTTTGATACACTTAACTAAATATTTGATATTTTAAAATAGTTTCATTATAAATTTATTATTAATTATTTTCATATATGTATATATATGTCATATATATATATATATACACATACGATGAATACTCAATTTTTTCTTTAAAACGCAACAACTTTAAATCTATTCAAAAAAATAATACTTCAAATTTTCTTTTAAATAACAATTTTAAATTTGTTAATAAAACAACCTTTAAATAATTTTAATTATTTAAAAAATATATGAATAATTTTAATTATTTAAAAAATATATTTAAATTGCATGAGAAATATGCATGGTGCTTAGGAGGCATTGGCCACAAGCCCACAACAATTATGAATTTTAATGTTCTAATCTACCAAACACACATAAATAGTCAAAAGTGTAGAAATAATATATTGTTTTTTTATCATTAACTTAATCATGTTAATAGACATAATATATTGTTTTATTAATTTTAATCAAAGACAACTTGTTGAATTCAATTTTGAGCGTCATTTATTTGTTTCGGTCCTAAACATAATTCAATTGAACTGAGTAAATTACCTTGAAGGATTGACTAAGGATTAATTTGGTTGATTAGATAAGCTAAGATAAATTAAATTATCTTATCTAATTTGATGTTTGATTTAATGGATAAAGGCCCAAGATTAATAAAAAGCTCAAAGCTAAAATTTAATTATCTTATGAATGGTAGATAAATTTATTTTAGGGAAAAAGTATGATAATTATCCATTGTGTTTATCTTTATTAAAAATTTAAAATACTCCTCTTATATTGAAAAGAAGAACTATATTAGTTCACTTTATTTTTTTATGATATAGAGGGTAAAATTGTCAATTGTATATCTTTTTATTATTAATTTTACAATCCAAACATTCAAAATGAAATGATCTTATGCCTCATTTGGTTCGTTAGATAAATTAAGATTAATTAAATTATCTTATCTAATTTGATTTTTGGTTTAATGGACAAAAGCCCAAGATTAATAAAAAGCCCAAAACTAAAGTTCAATTATCTTATGAATGAAAGATAATATTATCTTAGGGAAGATGTATGGTAATAATCCATTGTTTTTATCTTTACTAAAATACTCCTCTTATATTGAAAATGAGAACCATAATTCACTTTATTTTTGTTTATGATATAAAGGGCAAAATTGTCAATTTCACATGTTTTTATTATTAATCTTACAATCCAAACATTCAAATGAAATTATCTTACACTACTAATTACCTTAATCCATCAATCCAAACATACTATTTAACTCCTAGATAATAATCTTTAGATTATAATCTTATCTAATCTATCTTAAATTATTTATTTTATCCATTGAACCAAATGAATCCCAAGTTTCTAACCATCCTTTAATTACTTAATTTATCACTAATACTATAATTATAAATAAAATATTATTTATAGATAGATTCCTAATATTTCACAATAAATATTCCTTAATTTTTTTTATTATTTAATCTCATGTCCGCAAAACTGATTACGTTTTTCGTTAAGCGCGTGGGAGTATTTTATTTCTCTTTAGAAAATTAATACTCCTACTAAATGTGGATGGCCGGAGGTGTAATCCAATTTAATGGAATTAAATTGTTTGCATTATGTCTATCACGTTCTTGGGCCTGTAAGGCTGAATCAAGCTTGGGCCAGCTCGCGGATTTGTTTGGGTTATTTGGGTGAATAGCCTATGACAATGATTCACTTACACTCCAAAAAAAGGGAGGGAAAAATATTTTGGCCCAGGTTATATGCACCCACATGTAAAGTACATGCACTTAAACATAATTTTCATTGGAATAATTAATAAAATAACAAAGATGTCCCTTATAACTTAACAAATAAATATGGCGGGTGCAACCACCATATATATTTGTCCAAGCTTGCAATGGTGAGCTTCTATAGTGATGGGAGAACTTCATATGGTTTGGCTTGCAAATTCTGGCATCTAATTCATTTCTCCGACTATGATGGATTTCAGTGAACTTTCTCGGCGGTCTGATTTTGAGCATTGGACGAACGTTATGGCTGTTGTGGAACTTCAAATTTCAACTATAGAGGTGAACTGCTTCTGTCTTGAGCTTCGATTCCATCAATAGTTGAATGGTTGGTGTTAAATTGAAGTATGGTGGTCGGTTATGCAGTCATGGTGGACCCTTGGTGGTGGTTGGGTTTATGCAGTGATGCAGAAATCGGCTTAGACGGCCCCTTGCCGACTCGATTTCTGTAAAATCGGTCCTTTTAGGCGTTTTCGGGTCTAAGTGGCCCTAGGCGGTTCTAGGCGGCCAAAATTTTATTTTTTTTATTTTTTATTTTTAAAAAAAATTAAAAAAAATTAGGCGTCCGCCTAGGCGGCCCTAGGCACTAAGCGGCTAAAAAACGCCCAATTACCGATTTTTTTCTGTAACCTTGGGTTTATGGCTGTTGTACAAAACAACTAGAGAGAGAGAGAGAGAAGGGCGAGGGTGCATGTACTGCTACAGAGCAAATGAGGGTTAATTAAGGATAGTATCAAGTGGGATACTCATTTTTTAGTGCGTGAAATTACACTTTAATTTATATATAAGTGTGAACTTTTAAATGAGATGAAAATTCATTTTTTGTATCAATATCTTTGCTCACGAATGACAAGATCCTATTAATTAAGGAATTAATTAACCCTTTTTATATATTCAAATTTTTAAATGATACAAAATTCTTTCAGGAATGAGTCCGACATGGGGTGACAAAAATGAGACTAAATGAGTCATGATTTATGTCTTGTGGGGTCTGGATGTGATAATATCTTTGCTCTGGTGGAAATTGGCCGAGACAAGATCCAACTTTCCCACCTTCAATTCGCAGATGATACAATCTTTATCGGTAAAGCGGAATGGCAAAATATCCTTTTCATCAAGAGGTTTTTGATTAATCTGGAATTGGTGTCGGGGTTGAGAACAAATAGAGAAAAATGTAGCATCGTGGGTCTCAATGTGGAAGAGGCGACTTTGGATAATTTTGCAGTGATTCTGGGTTGTCAAAAAGGAGCGTTACCTTTCTGTTACCTAGGAATCAAGGTTGGGAGCATCCACAGACAATCGAACGATTGGAGTTATGTGGTGGAAAAGATCTCTAGGAGGATAAAGAAATGAGAAGGTTTGAAGATCTCTATTGGGGGCAGAATCACTTTTGTTAATGCAGTTCTCTCGGCTCTTCCGGTGTATGCTTTCTCTACTTATCGGGCTCCAAAAAAAATCTTAAAGGAAATTGCATCATTGCAAAGAAAGTTCTTATGGGGGGAAGTGCGAGTGAGAAAAAGATTTCGTGGATCAAATGACATACTTTATGTAATTCAAAATGTGGGGGGGGACTGGGGGTCAAGGATTTGGAGTGCTTTAACAAAGCCTTATTAGGAAAGTGGGTGTGGAGATTCCACAATGAGAAGGAAAGATTGTGGGCTAGGGTGATTTTTTCTGGATGGGGGTCTTCATGGGGGATTAATCAGAGTGGAAGGAGTACGAGGAGAGAGTCTAGACCTTCAGGGTGGTGGTGTGAAGTTCTTAAAGCTGTAGGGGATAAGAATAATGAGTGGTTTTTTAGGAATTTGGGGAAGGAGGTAGAAGATGGGAGTGACACGCTCTTTTGGGAGGAAGCTTGGGTTGGGAGAGATCCTTTAAAAATTATTTTCCCTAGACTTTATAGTTTGAGTGAAACCAAGAATGCTAGAGTGAGTGAGTTAGGAGAGTGGAGGATTGGGGAATGGGTTTGGTTATGGAAGTGGAGGATAGATCTCTTTGATAGAGAGAAAAATATTCTAAGTGAGCTCATTGTTTTAATTAACAAGTTTCATCTTCGACAGGGTATCAAAGATAAGTGGAGGTGGGGAACGTCCTTGAAGGAAGACTATTCGGCTAAGAAGGCGTATGAAGTGCTTTGTCAAGAGGTGATCATTGAGGGAGAAGAGAAATAGGAGTTTAAGCTGATTTGGAACAACTTTGCACCTCCGAAGATCAAAATTCACGCGTGGAGAGTCTTGTGGCAGCGGATCCCAACGTCTTTCAACCTTCTCAAACGTAATGCTCTTCCCACTCATGCCAATTCTAGTTGTGCCTTTTGTATCACACCTACGGAGTCGGTTAATCATGTTCTCTTCGAGTGTCATTTTTCATATCATTTTTGGATGAGATGTATCGACTGGATGGGTCATAAAGTTACTTTACCATCCGACCCTGTGATGAATCTACTTTTCTTTAGTAGGTTGTTCAGAGGGAAAGATGGTAAGAAACTTGCAGTTTGTGTGTGGTTGTGTGGGGTGTGGCTTCTATGGAAAAAAAGAAATTCTATCATATTTTGTCAGGATTCGGGGAATAATCTGGGCATGTTGGATGAACTTAAAGCTCGCGTTTGGAGTTTGGTTCACGGCTAAAGGTTTCAAGGAGTCTTTAGGTTCTTTTACTAAGTGGGCGGCTAATCCTTGTATTTTTCAGAAGTAATTGACTTTAATGTAATAGGCTTGGTGTTTTTGTATTGTCGTTCTTGTTGGAGATAGTCACAATATCTTGTCTCTAAGGCGAGGGTATCTCTTATACCCTCTTGAGTAATAAAATTTTCCTTTCTGATAAAAAAAATTATTACACGAAAATTAAAAAAATACTCAACTAATTCAAACATACCAACGAATTTGGGATTTAACAATCCAAAGTCCAAATGGCTAACACTATAATCCTAACTTATTTTATTATTAAATTAGTCAATTAATTACTAGCTCCATCATCCAGTAAAGCATTTGTCATTATTATAAATTAATTACACTTATATATATATATGAAGTAATATCTTTAATGATAGAGATCTTCACTAATTCACATTTACACCTAGGGAGTTCTAATAAGAGCTCTTTAAGAGAAAGTTATCTAAGTAAAACTCCCACTTAAAGAGCTGTTAATAACAGCTCTTTAAGTGGTTTTGGAATTAGAGAGCTGTTATTAACAGCTATCTAAGTAAACTTCTCACTTAAAGAGTTGTTAATAACAGCTCTCTAAGTGGCTTTGGACTTAGATATCTCTTATTAGAACAATAAGAGCTCTCTAAGTGTAAATCTGTATTAATGCCTATTATTAATATATAGTTTTTCATATTAAATTTTTTTAATAACAGAATAGTAATCTTAGTGATGAATCTTGTCATTAATTTTTTTTTGTAGTGTTAACAAACAAATATAATAAAATAATTACCATAAGGTTTAAAATATTCACAGTTTATGCTATTATAAGGTCAAAATACATAATATTTTTATTATTATTATTACCATAAAATTCAAATAAAAATAACTGCTCCATATATATATATATGAGAGAATAGAGATATGAAACATGCATGTATACACGCAAATTAATTGGTTTATATGCTTACAACAAATATTATTTAGTTTAGATTACGTATATTTACATTGTGTAGTTAAAATAATTCTCGAGAGGTATATGAAAATAATCAACTATAACAAAGTGCATGCATGCATCATATATATATATATTTGAGCATGCAGTACTATATAAACTACCCAAAATGTTAGGAAAAAGATGATGATAAGCTATGAGATTAAAAAAAAAAAGAAGATAAAATCATAATACTTTTCACTAGTAAAGTGCAACAAAAAATCTTGCACTTTGATACAGCAATTAAACTTCATCCATCCGGGGTCAACATACATAAATTTGATGACCGGATACTTAATTAAAACCTTAAAGAGAGAAGGAAAATTACCAATGATGATTTGATCTAGCTATATACAATATTCCCAAATCAACAGCCGGCGGTGGCGGAGTAGCCTGCATTACCGGTGGTGGTGCGAGCAAACATATATATATATATATGTCACTTTCCAAAAACCTTAATGCAGAAAGAAACGTCATTGCTTGTGGAGAGGTAAAAAATATGCATGTTTGATTTCTGCCAATCATGCAAGAAAACCCTCCCAAAAGTCCACATTTCCATGTTAGGTTTTGATCCAATGCTTCTCCCCACACGAAAAAGATCACTCCTTGTTTCTTTCCAAACATTCTCACCATCACTCTGTGTGTTTGATTATATGATTAACAAACCATCATATATATATATATATATAATTGGAAGTCTCACTCACCACCCACAATCCCACCTGTCCTTTTCACTTTCTCTCTCTGGATATTTCCCCAACCAACACCAAAATATCACAACCCAAAATCCACACCAAAAAAAAAAAAAGAAAAAAGAAAAGAATCCTTCATTATAATTAATCAAAGGATATTGATATTAGTCCTTTGTCTCTTAACGGAGCCGGATTCGTCGACGTTGGATTTGTCCATGACTGCTTTAAGTGCTTCTTGGATGGAGTTGAGAGAGTGGGGTTGGTCGGCATCTTCATGATCAACGGTGGTCGTGTCATGATCCTCTCCGGTGATGAAGAGTACATTCTTTACTCTTCCTCCCAGAGTCGTGATTTCAGCTTTCAGCGTTTTCAACCTCAGCTCTTTGAGAGTCTTGATTAGATCGGGCAAGAGATCTGACCTGTCGTCGCAGCAGATGGACGCTTTGATCACCGGCCTTCCGTCTTCGTCGGACTCATTATTCACCGTCAGCTCATCGATCTCCGTCGGGACGGGGCTTGATTCTGCGATCACAGACGTTTGGCGCTTTAGCTCCTTCACATGCTGGATTACTTCTGCTAGCAATGACGCTTTATCCGTCTGCAGTGTTTTTTAGTTATAATTAAAATGGGCTCAATGTTTGGATTTTAATGGGAATTAATGATGGTGAGATTTGAGAGAATAATGTGTGAAAAATGTCTGACAAAGTGTGCTTCTTTGTCTGGCTTTTTATGGATTAGTAATTTCTTTTGGCATTTCAATTTTTTGACTGGGAATCCGGCAAGATATTTCCATGGAAGCTTTTCAACTGCTTCCTGGTTTCTCTTTATCATATCAAACTGTGCGATATTTACGCTTGTTCCCTCGGAACCACAATCGCATTTATATTATAACCAAAAAGATTAATTATTAATTATTTGTTTTTTGAGCACGAAGCTAGTCGCATTTCCCATTTTAAAATGAGAATCCACCTAAACATCCACTCTTAATTACTATGATATAATAAAATTAAACGTGTTTGTACTACACATGATATAATGTACTATATATATATGTATATTATTAAAAAAAATATATAGTGGAATGGTATGTATAGATCCAGCTTACTTTGGTGGTGTTGGGGAGTAAGCTTCTGAGCTTGGCGAGATGATTATTGATTCTCTCTCTTCGTCTTCTCTCAGCTTCACTGTGGCTTTTGGATGCCGCAAGAGCCTTGGCGTCCATAATTTCTTGGGCAGTCATTTTCTGGAGCTCGGCGTGGAGCCCAAAAGGGGCGCCCGAGCTGGGGTGCAGCGACTCGGATATGAGGCGTAAGTGGTGGTCGGAGGCGGCGCCGTCGTATCCGAATTGCAAACCGGATGGCCTCCGGTTGAAGAGAGCCGGGGGAGGCGGTAGGAGAAAGGGGTCGTGGTTGAAGGCGGAGTGAGGGAGTGCCCATGGTAGAATTTGCGATACATCTGGGAAAGATGATCCCCCGCCGGCGTGATCGTGGGGTCCTCTTAAGGCGAGGTATGCGTCGGCGCTGTTTGGCTGCTGCATCAGGGATTGGTAATCCTGGATTTGGAAACCCTCAGTTTGGATGTTGATTCCCTGATGAGACGATATATTTTCTTGATTCTCTTTGTTGTTATTGTCATACATACTATAGTAAGCGCTCAACACCTATTATAAGAACCCCAAGAATAATATTAATTAATCTTGAAATAAAACTAACTTTTAGGGTTCTTACATAATCATGATTCAGTCGACTTTCTATCGCATAAAGATGAAAAGACACCGTATGTGGAAATTAGGATGGGATTTGGGGCAAAAGGGAGAAGAAAACAGGCAAAATAAAAAGTAAATATTGATGAAAAACAGACCTTTGTGTGTGTGTTTTTTTTTAATAAACCCCCTCTCTATTAATTCTTCTTCTCTTCCAATTAATAAGACTTTTCTTTTCTTCTTCTTCTTCTCTGCGACAGCCTTTTTAAGGGATGGGAGTTCTGTGAAGAGTGAAGGGAGAAGTCTCCTTTTATCCTACCATCAAATGACCTTTCATTTTGTGTTGTGCTTTGTTGGTATCTTTTTGGAATTTATTTGATATTTGCTCTGCTCATGGCCCCCCTCCCCCTTTTCTCTCCTCTCTCTCTCTCTCTCTCTCTCTCTCTCTCTCTCCACTGGTAATAAGGAGTACTTTATATATAGAGAGAGAGAGGGGGGTATGAAAGTGGTGTTTCTTTCCTTTTATCTTACGGCACTCTCTTTTCTCTCTCTTACCACATGTATATATATCCATATATGTGTAGCTATCAGAAGGGCGAACTTTTTTGAGTGTATAGGGACACTCACATACACCATATTAGTATTATAATATGGCATGTTGCTTAGTGATTGGTTCAAAACCTATAATTACACTCCCTCTCAGTGCTGAAAAGAAACAAGTTTGATGAGAGAGAGAGAGAGAGAGAGAGAGAGAAGGGTGGGGGGAAACACAAGCACAACACAGTGAACACACTACACACAGATTGTCGACCGACCAAAGACCAAATAAATAAAGCATAGTATGTGTGTGTGTGATGATAAAAAAGAATGCTATGGCTATGCTATATTTTCTCCATCCACGTTCCCTTTCTCCATGGCTATTTCCACGCCAAACCCTTTCTGCTTCCCTAGGACCCATGCAATCATTGTGTCTTGGAACACACTCCCCCCCACCCCACTCTCTCTCTCTTTATTAATCTGCCATACAGTTTTAGCCTCTATATGCAATAGTATCCTTGGTTTCAGTTGCATTGCATCACATGATTTAATTTTCACATCTCAATTATTCTTTTATACAAAAAAAAATAAAAAATTACAAAAGTCAATAATACACTTTTTAAATTTTATTGTTTAACTTCATATTCACATATATATATTTTTTTTAATATGTATGCAAGTCACCTGTGAAAAAATTTCAGAATACTAAATTAGTAAAACTTCTTTTGAAGTATGTAAATTAGTTTTTTTGAACAATCAAATTTAGGTCAAATCAACTCAAGATAATCATATAGCTAACTTTCCCGATTTGAGACAAGCCAGTTTTGCCTGAGTTAGGGCTCGACTTGGGTTGATTCAAATTGACTAGGTCTCAATCTGTCATATTTAGAAGTTACGATCCTTAAATTAAAAATTAAAAAAGGCAAAAACTTATATGAACCCGAGTTTACGGTGAACTCGGGTTCATCAATTATCATTGTTATAATACACACTATCACTGTCATTTATATTCACTATCACTATTATGCATATACACTATATATCACTATTAATAAATTAAGTATATTTTTATAATAGTGATAATATATAAGAATAACAGTGATAGTGATTACACATAACAGTGATAAAAGTTCATGTAAATTCGAGTTCAAAAGAGACCTACTCATTAAAAAAATACAATCCTTATTTTACTATCTCAAAAAATTATGGTCCTTTAATTAAAAAAACCAGATTATCTCATTTGGTATCAAATATTGATTAAGCTACAATTTAAAATATGTTAACACTATAAAAAATAAAGAATTATCTGAATTTCGTAATGCAAATTATTTACAAAATTACCTATAAAATTCATGTACCAAGATATATATTTTCATTTCTCAACCTTAATATACAAGGATTAAAACTACCTATATAATAAAATTTTATAGTGAAATTGTAGGTACTCTTTATTGTGAAAAATTTCAAGAATTTTTATTTTTATTTTCTTGTAGTTTAAGTTAGATTGCGAAAATTCATTATATTTTGGAATGACAATTTTAATTAATCCTATATCATGTGCACTTTTTTAAAGTGTTGGAACCCTTGGATCAGAAAATTTGATATAATTATAGGAGATATTATGTAATGCAATATATATTTTCATCAATGCAAATATTATGTATAGATGTGCTTAACGAAATTATTATTGAAGCTGGTTTAATGTGCAATTAATATAGTATATTTCATTAATTAATGTATTAATGGACATATATATATATATATATATATATATATAAACAGTTAATAATAAACTGAAAACAAGAATGATGATGGTGGAATTGGGTGGATTTAGAGTAATGCTTTATCGGGAAGTAGGAAATATGAATGCAAATGGTTAATTGTAATGCCTTTTATCAGGCAATAGGTGCAGTTATTCTTGTCCTCTCATGGGCTGTTATCATTTGGATTTTGAATACTAGGTTGCTTCTCAACTTTAATCGGGGGAGGGAGAGAGATTGTTGCCCCAAATATATATACTCCCTGTCCCAATATTTTCTTCATAAGTGGAGTTTCACGCATATTAAGAAAAAGTAAAGTATGTGAATGTGAAATTAAATAATAAAATATAAAAAAGTATACTTTATTGACTTTTGTGAGTGCTAGTTGTTTCATTTTTTGGGTGTGAAGAAAGAGTTGGGACGTCCATATAAGGAAAGTGTGAAGTTTATCTTGGGATAGAGGGAGTATTTGTTTTTATTTTGTGATGAAATTAAATTGGTTAATGGAAGTATGAAACTTTTATCCAAGCTTAATTTACCAAATTCTTCTTCTTCTTTTTTTTTCCTGATGTGAAAAGCCACTAACCACCAAACAGAAGAGACAATCCTTATATATGTCCAAGGTTTGTCTCCAAGATGTTTTCAACTTATTCACATTCTAAGATTTTTCTACTCTTTTTTATAATCTAATGATGAGTTCAGAATCATATAAAAACAAAGCATGCAGGCTTCAATATTAAAAAAATTAAGTACTGCATTAATGAAATTTGGCTTTTAATTATATCTTTAAAATCTTCAATTAAAAGTTTTAGAATGAAGATTGTCTAGAAATTTTCTAATTGCATATATACATCTATCTTTATTTCTTATATATCTACAAGTAATTCTATGAAATTTTTAATTATAGGTAAAATGTTTATTGGTAATTAATTGCATAAGAGTTTAATTTATTTGTAGGCAAATTAATATTATTGACAAATTATTTGTATGTTAGATTAACGAATAAAAATTGCTACAAGTATATTCTTTTTCTGCCTGCAAAATTGGGAAGTGGAATTTGATTTTCTCCATCTCATCGTATTTTTGAATTTGTAAATTCAATTTTTCATCCCAATACATACATCAATTTTTATTACAAATTTATATATTTAAAATAATTGCATCACTATTGTATACTTATTTACTCATTCAGTACTCTGCTACTATTTTACATATACTCCATCTCTCTTGTACTTTTCTTACATTTACACACTATTTCTCTTACTTTTAATAATTAAATAATTATAATCTTTGAGTTTAAATCATAAATCGTCTCATAAGAATCTGATAAATTTTTTTTTATCCCAAATTAAATTTTTTATCAGATTTAGTCTCAAATTTTTTGATAAGTTCCAATTTTTATCCCAAAATTAAATTTTTATCAGATTTAGTTCTAACTTTTCTGACTATTCAATTTTAGTCTCAAATCAATAGTAAAAAAAAAGACATGACATAGTTTTAAAGTCCAAAATTGGTGATTTTAGCAAGGGTGTTGAGGTGGAGTACATGTATACTAATTATAGTTTTTTTTTTCAATTTTATATTGCACAATATGCATATTTAAAAGTATAATTTTATATCTAAAAAGTTTATAATTATTTTAGGATAAAATTGGACTTCATAAAAAAATATTGAAACTAAATCTGATTGAAAGTTAATTTTGGAACTAAATCTATTTTATCATATATATAGTTATGGAACAATTTGTCATTTAAACTCTATAATTTGTACTTAAAAGTATTGATTTAACATATAAAATTACCTTTACTGTCTCGTCCCAAACTATAATACAAACCATCCAAATTTGCTCCCTCTCAAAAAGAACAAGGCCACATGATTAAAAGAAATTATTGGTAATATGTGTAGTCAATTCTACTATAAAAAATTTTAATTTGTTGAAAATTTTATTAACAAATCTAATTTTATAGCTAATTTTTTATAGTGCTGATGAAAATCTTATTTTACAGGAATAAAAGGTGAAACCATCCGACTGAGGGGTCAACTTCACGGTTGGAGTTTTAATTCTCCTGTAAAAAAAAAAAAATTAGAAATTATCCAGCAGATAAATAATTTTTTCCCTATAAATCTCCATTTCTTGGAAAAAGGGAAAATTATAATCCATTTTCTTGGAGTATATATTAAAAGGTGGTGCTATATATATATATAGAAGTATGTATTATATCAAGAAAAAGATGTGATTTTCATTCTTAGATTATAAGTAGGTATCTTCATGTCCAACATTGTCTGAGTAATTTACACAGCTAATAGCTGACAAAAGTCGAAGAAATTATGATTAAGCCTACTAAACTTTTCATTCTCTTTTTTAGCACCATAATTGAATTGACTGTTACTGTCTCTCTCTCTCTCTCTCTCGGTATATTTGGAAAGAGAGAGGTTTTTGGCTTTGCACTCTGAGCAAGACAATTATTATCATTATTTTGCCGTTTGCTCACTTAACTTATTAACATTCACTTTTTGACGATGCTTCACATTCAATTATACTCCATATTTCAAAATACTTCCAATTTAATTCTGAAACACAAATACATTATATGAACCAATTAACTGATTAATATAATTGCAACGAAAAGAAAATTAATCTTTTAGTTCTTTTATCTATGCTTGGTTAAAAATATAAAATTATTTATCCATTCAAAATAAGCATATTTTGGATGAATAGATAAGTTTATTCTTTCAACCAAACATGATATCAGAGTTAATAGACTTGCGTCTGCGCATGTCTTAGTATCAAATTTCAATAACAGTAATTCTATCCTATTAAATTATATATTTATTGGTTCTTCTCAATTCTCCACACGATAGAGTTAGACAAACCATCCATAGAACAATCCAACCCACAAGTAAGAGAAAACATTGAGAACTATATAAACAAATTAATTTCATATTTTTGTAAAAGTTTGGACTATCGATGAGACAAAATTCGTTCATCTCCTCCCCATAAAAACCTTCATTTGTACGAGGAAAAATGATTAATAATTGAGATTTTTAAATGCAATTTCATAAATATTTATGTATGAAGTGAACGAGGAAAGTGGTTGAATTGTGTGTATATATACGTGAACCTAATGTAATGACATTTAAGTTAAATTTGTAAATATATATTATGATGATCTACAACATAAATGACATTATGTAACATCAAAAAAGTGTTACTTAATGTATATAAAATGTTATCTATTATAAATAGGTAACACTTTTAGGGCATTGCACTTGCCCGTGTAACCTAAAGTCTAAGGTAACACTTTTTTTAATTTTTGTATCACTTTAAAAAAAAGTGTTACATTTTATATGTAACACCTATTAAATGTTACATCTGAACTATAAGTAACACTTTCTGTAAAGAAAAAAAATGAAATATTGTAGTTTTTGAGTTTTGATCCTTGTACCTCTTGGATTTAAGATTCCAACACCTACCATCTTGACTAGTCCATTATATCTTATATATTTTGGACATCAATTTTATTTAACTCATTATCAATATTTTTTTTCTTATTCATTTTTTAAATAGAACAATGGTGAATAAGTAACACATATTAAATGATAAATTTATTTCTTAATGAACTAAATTATATCCTACCTATATTTCATTCAAATTTTTTAATAATATACTTATATCTAAAAACAAATAAATTATATATAGTTTATAGTTATATAATTAATATATATTATATATATATTTCTTATGTAATAAATTATAGATAAATCTTATGTATATGAATTTTCGTAAATGTATATATATATATATATATATATATATATATATATATATATATATA
>JAPKLY010000010.1:256365-267057 GCA_026898435.1 Prunella vulgaris
TTACTAAAAAATATAATACATTATTATACACTAGAGCATACTTAAATATCACTAATATATTTATTTTATAGTTAATAGTTATCAATTCAGTAGATTTTGTATAAGTAGCTTTATATATATATTTATATAAACTAAATGAACTAAATTCAGTCAAGTGTAATAAAAATAGACATATATGTTACACATATAAAAGTATTACTTAAAAATATTACACATGTTAAAATGTTACGTAGAACGTGTTACCTTTATAAAGTGTTACCCAAAAAGTGTTACCTATGTGAAAGTGCTACCTAGATGTGTTACCTTTGTAAAAGTGTTACATATTTAAAAGTGTTACCTAAAAAGTGTTACTTATTTAAAAGTGTTGCATGTAAGTGTTACAGATTTATAAAGTATTACATAAAGTGTTACATAATATATAAATTAGAAATTTGTTACCAAAATGTGCACTAGTACAGAATGGGGCTTGGAGAGCCCTTATTTTTTATCTTGGAGAGCGGTTCTTAAGGGCTCTCCAAGTGGCAGCTCTCCAAGTGGAGAGAGCGGTTGCGGAACCGCACTGCAAGATAGGCACTTGGAGAGCGGTTATTAACCGCTCTCACTTAGAGAGCGGTTATAAACCGCTCTGCAAGCATATTATTATTTTATTTTATTATAATTACGGGCACTTGGAGAGCGGTTATTAACCGCTCTCACTTGTAGTGCGGTTTTAAACCGCTCTTCAAGCAGATATTATTATTTATTTATTTTATTATGGGCACTTGTAGAGCGGTTAAAAACCGCTCTGCAAGTATTTTTTTTTTAATTCGATTTTTTTTTTTACAATTATTTCCTAAAATCAATTAAATAATTAATTAATACCAAATAATATATAATAAATTCCTAAAATCAATAAAATAAATATACACATCAATTATTCACTAATTAAATGAAACATCAATCAAATAAATATACACATTAATAAAATTTAATATATAATTAAATAAGTTTACATATTGTCACACAAAAAGTTTAAGCTAAAAATCGATTGTACAAATATCCTGACCAATCAATTTTCCAGTCGTCCATTCTTTTTGTAAAGTAATACGAGAGCGGACGTTCATATACAAACTGTAAAATATTGAAAAATTAATTAGTTAATAAATACTTATATTCAATCAATAATAACTTCAATAAATAGATAAACAAACTTACGTTTGTAGGAATGATCGTCCGGTAAGATTGAATTATATCTTCAACATAACAGCACACAAAATATCCACAATGCACCCCATCTTGTTGTCTCGGAACCTGTTGATTAGCAATGATGAACACGTCATACAATTATAATTATTTTCTAATAATTTGATAATTTTCTAAAGTATATTAATAACCTGAATAGTTTTCCATTTCACTTGCTTGATAGATGTTGAGTCTTGACCAGACAGCCGACACCGGTACATCCTCATCAAACTATGTTACATATGTATATTATAAATTATTATTTTGAAATAAGTTATGATTAAATAAATCATTATAAATTAACTTACATTTCCATATATGACATGAGTTGAGGGTAACTCGTATTCATCCCACCAGCTGGATCCATATAATACACATCAAGTGTTTGCATGTTTATCGCGACCAACACCCAATGTCCCCTGCATTACATTAAGAATATTAAAATTAACTATATTTTATTATTAATACAAATTTAATGAAATATTTGTTGTACTCACCCCACATTCGTAGGCCATAAAATGAGATGATCACTCCCATTAAGTGTCAACATATGTGCAATCATACTCTCCATGTTATCCTTCCTATCACCAATGAGCACAGACGTATAGGGAGAGATGAATGTATACTTTGAACATGCATCCATATCTCTGGAGAGATATACCTCACCCAAATATTTTTAAAAAATATATATACGCGCATTAATATTTAAAAACAAAGTAAAACTTTATAAGAAGTAAATACTGAAAATTATTAACCACATACCTAAGGTATAAACATATGGAAGATGCACTCAACTCCCCATCTTCTAATACTTCCAGAATATTTTCTTGGTTTATCCAGTCATTCCATTTTTATTTTAACTAAATATTAATATATATTCTAACTAAATATTAATATTTTTTAAAAATTTCTGCAGAATTTCGTTTAGATTTTATCATAATCCCCATTTCATCAACACCCTAGTGCATCCATTTCCGATTTAATTAAAAATAATCAAATCGGAACGCACATTCTACAGCAAACAACAACCTACAATTATTTCCCAACTCCACATCAACTACATTATTATACAATAAAATTCTAATATTCAAACATAGATCGAACATCGATCATCATATAGTTAATCGTGGATCGAACATCGATCATCATATAGTTAATCGTGGATCGAACATCGATCATTATACTTTTAAAATTGAAATAAAATTCTACCATGCCAATTAATACTTATTTATTTAAAAAGTAAACTTACGATGATAGTGAATATAGATGATATCAATGAATCCGATCGAGTCACTTGTTCAAATGTATCACCTACAATTACAAAAACAAAATTCAGAAAGAAAATAAGATATTATTAAATGTATCACCTACAATTCAGAAACGAAATTCAATCTTTGGATTTTTTTAATTATTTGATTATCTTCATTCCTAATTTGAAGTATTTATTTTCAAGATATTGAGAAACTATAGAGTCTCATTTATCACTTTCAAAAGTATATCATATATATTTTAAAAAAATATTTATTTTAATCATAAATGTACTTCATAAATATTTAATAATTCTTTTATATATCGGTTTAAACCACTTGTAACTATATATAAATCAACTGAAACATAAAGGGATGCAACTATTTCTCCTACTGATCACAATCAAAACTAGTAAAATCGAATCATCACAATGATGCAATCACTCGTGCGTGCCAAGTGATGCAAAATTATCAAGTTAATTAACTAAAAGTTTCTTATTAATATTATAATTAATAATTTTTAAATATTATATGTTAATTGCAGAATATACAACTAAATACATATACAATTTTTTTTATTATTCATATAGATTTTCACTAAAAAATATGAAATACTAAAACCACAATTACCTAAGATTTGGACACACTAAGATTTGTAAAAACACAAGCATTGTGAGGGGTTTAGAAGAAAAAAAATACGAAAATTGTTGAAATATTCATTCCTCAATTACCTCGTTTCAATTTCTGAATTCAGTTGCCGTTTCAGGGGAATGGTGTGAAATGGGGACGAATTGCACGCCGAAAAGATGATATACCGGCATCCCGGCGGCGGTGGGGACGGCGTCGCACCTCCCAGCGGTTCTGGGGAGAGACGCGGCGGCGGCTAATGAAGGCAGAGGTGGCGGCAGCTGATGAAGGCGGATGCGGCGGCGGCTGTTGAAGGCGGACGCAGCGGCGGCTGATGAAGGCGGAGGAGGAGGCGGGGAACGGCCGGCGGCAACAACAAAATATATGGTGGGGGGCGATTTTGGTGAGTGAAGAGGCGGGCACGAAAATGAATTTGGGGAAGAAGCTGACCTAGTTATAACCTCACTTGCAGTGCAGTTATTGACCGCTTTCACTTGCAGTGCGGTTATTGACCGCTTTCACTTGCAGTGCGGTCGATAACCGCTATCCATACGCTCTGGGTTGATTTTTTATATATTTTTTATTTCGTATATGAGATTAACCACATCTCTCTTGTAGAGCGGTTAAAAACCGCTCTACAAGACTTTTTATTTTATTTTTTATATTATCTTGTCAAAACCGCTCTCCAAGTGCTCACTTGGAGAGCGGTTTTGACAAGAGCACTCCAAGTATAGCTCTGCAAGCCCCAATGTGTAGTAGTGGTGTTACATAAACTAAAAGTGTTACAATAAAATGTTACATAAAATCATTTATGTTGTAGTGTGAGGTGAAGTTTATGAAGAATTATTCATGTTAGGACTTAGGAATGAATTTTTTATGGTATATAGAGCAAAAGAAAATGGTATATGATTTTTTTATAGTGATTGCAGGAGTTTATGGGCTAGAGTAACTGAATCGAGGTGGGGGATTTCGTGGGGTAGAGGTTTAGGATCTTTGAGTTCTAGAAGAGTGCAAAAACCTGTCGGGTGGTGGGGGGAAATTTTAAAGGCAACTGGAGTAGGAGGCGGAGAGTGGTTCTATAATAAGTTAGAGAAGGTAGTAGGAGATGGGAGGAGAATTTGGTTTTGGGAGGAGGGGTAGGCTGGGGGTACGCCTCTAAAAAGTCAATTTCCTAGATTATTTCTTTTAGTGAGAGATAAAAATGCTAGAGTGAGTGATATGGGTGAATGGAGTGGTGAGGGGTGGAGATGGGTATGGAAATGGAGGAGAAATCTCTTGGAGAGAGAGAGTGTGTGGGTTAACGAGTTGTGTAGTGTTGTAAACAGGTACAAATTGAAGAGGAACAAGGAAGATTATTGGAGATGGACACTCGGAGCAAATGGAAGATACAATACAAAGGATGCTTATAATTGGTTGCTTCATCAAAGTCAAGGTGATACTAGAGAAAAGTTGGAGGAGTTTAAAGTGATTTGGAACAAATGGGTGCCTAACAAAGTAAAGATACATGCATGGAGAGTGATCCGGGGCAGATTGCCGACAATCCCAGAACTTCAGAAAAGAAACATTATTCCTAATGATGCAGGAATGAAATGTACTTTTTGTGGGGAGAAGGAAGAAACAGTAAGTCACATCTTGTTTGAATATCATTTCTCATACAAAATATGGATGAAGTGTTGTGAATGGGTGGGGTGAGGACCACATTATCGTCTAAACCTTCCATCAATCTTTTTCACTTTTCCAATTTATTTTATATGAGGAATAACAAATTGATTCTTGGTGGCATTTGGAAATGTCTGGTTTGGCTAATTTGGAAAGCTAGGAATAAAGCGATATTTGAGAACAAGAGAACCTCTGAGGAGGAAATTATATTGGAGCTCAAGAATAGAGTGTGGAGTTGGATTAGAGTTGGGTCAACAAAACTTAATGATATTTGTTTTGGTGAATGATCTAAGAGTATACAATGCATAATCTGAGATTTTTGTGTATTCATCCCTAGAAATACATTCTTATTCTTATGTAATATGCAAAGAAGGGCATTTCTCATGTCTCTTCTTGAGAAGAATTAATGAAGTCTTTTTTTGCTAATAAAAAAAAAAAAAAGAAAATGCAAAATTAATATTTTTTTATTTTTAAAATTATTTTTTTGGACGGGGGAGTAAAAATTATTCACCTCGGGTATGGGAAGAGAAGACAAACCCTAATTCTGTTACATGGTCACACGCATGGCTGCTATGGTCCCCATTTTCCATAACCTTTCTGGAGCCTTTTTCTTTATTTTATTTCTGCATCATTTTATTTATTATAATTATTAATATATATATAATTAAATTTTCCATCTTATTTATTATTATTTCAAAGATTTGATGATAGTACCCCACTACTTATAATAGCCCACGAGAGATGTGGGGTTTATGATGACATCAGTATCACGCTTTCATGACGTATGTTCTCCCCTCACAAAGCTATATATATGTGGTAGTGCTAATTATACTTAATTAACTTTTAAGCTCATGGCTTTAATCATAATTAATTGGTCCTTGATCACCTTTTCATATTTTAATCATATTTCTTAATTAATTGTGTTCTTCGAAAAGATGGGGTGGGGGTGAGGTACGGCCAAGATCGAACTTGGAGTCGTGGTTTTATAAGTTTTATACCTAATTAATATATATAAAAATCACTCTTAATATATTTGTTATTTATTTTGTGCATTAAGGTGCCTACCACATGCAGGGCCAGAAAAAACTAGAAAGAAAAATAGGAATATTTTATTTTATCGCCATATAATTTTAATTTCTCCCACTCGATCTTCTCCACAATTATTCGACTTTAATTTAATTAATTTCATGGTAGCTGAAGGTCTTTAAACTATTAGAAGTAGTAAAATCGAATCAATTTTGAGGAAATTGTGCACGTTTTTTTTTCAGATTTTGATGGGCGTTTTGAATTTCAATTATTGAATATAATTTTTTTTTATGAAAATAATAAAAGTATCTACCTGTTTTGCGATTTTAATAAGATGATTTTGCTTTTTATCAAATTAATATGTAATAATAATGATTAATGTATTATTTTAATGTATTGTCTAAAAAATAATGAAGTAGGATGAACGAGCTAGTAAAAGAAGTGATTACATGCATGAGTAAGGAGGAGGGAATTAGTTATATTGAGAAGGGTAATAATATATTTATAGGTATATATTTTAAATGTGACTTAAATATTAAATATTATGAAATTAAAAACACAAAAAGTTAATATATTTTTTATAAAAGCAAAAAATCATAATCTCAGTCACATGAATTTCAAAAGAAATGCAACCTTAATTTGTGCGACATGACGAGATGTACTTTTGAATAGTGGGTTGCTACTACTATTATTTAATACGTGTTACATACTTTCTATAATCAATTATTCATAATATTATATGAATTGGAAAAAAAAAAATCTGCTTGTATAATTCAAGAATATATGTGTATATATACATGCATATGCATGATATAAATTAAAATGCAAGATTCAAATAGTAGACAAAATAAAGCACCTCACCTCGATCAGGTTTAGTTGATTCAATCATTACTGATTTATGTGTAATGATACATCATTAATTGACCTAAGATGCAAATTAAGAATGACATAATATATATTATATCCAATTTAATTATAATGGTCTGAATAATGAGTGCAGCAGCCAGTGGTCCAAATATTGATCAAAAGACAAGTATGGAATCTCATTTTCCAAAGGCTTCCCTCCAAGAAAATGAATGTCCCAGAATTTGATATTAATTTGGACCTAAATATCAGCATCAAATTCATATATAGTCGGTCCTCTAATTTTTTTTTTTTTCTGAAGAAATTAAAATTAATGTCATATTCTTTCTTTCACTTGCATTTTCAACATTTAGAATCATATAAAAAAAATAAAACTTTTGCTTTTTCGATCTGCAAGAAAACAAAATATGGCTAAAAGTGCCTTTCGGCTAATTCTGATCTTGACCAATCACACAATTCAATTAACTACAAACACTAATTTTTTTTCCTTTGCGCTCTTTTTATTTTCTATTTTCTTTTTTCTCTTTTAATGCGAGATATAATGTTTGTTTTGAAACATTAAAACAATTTATATAATTATATTTTTTTTATAAAAATTATCTCTCATAACTTTTTTTAAAAAAAGTACTACCTCCGTCCCAGGGGAATTTGCAGCTCTGAGATGACACGTGGTTTAAGAAAAATGTATTTTTTAAATAAAGTAGTGGTATATGGGTAAATGTGTGCACGCAAATCAATGTTTCCCTTTTAAGTAGTGTGTAAATTGATTTGGGATAACTCAAAATAGAAAATGTACAAATTAATTAGAAACCGAGAAAATATTTTTAAAAATTATTTTATAGCACTCGCAAACACGAACGTATTCATGTAAAAGTACGACTGGAACATTAGTACGCTTCACAGGAAGTAAAAAATGCTCCCAGAGAACATCTATAAGTCTCATTGTACAGCAATCGGGATTTTCGATCAAGGCCCAACTAAAAATAGTAAAATTAAAATAATTTAACTAATTAAAAAATTATATATGTGCATAAAGTAATTAAATTAATTAATTAACCAAGTGGGTTAGTTCGCCTGACCACCGGGCTAGCTCCTCACTTGAGTGAATGACCCTAGGAGGGAGATATAAGGTTGGCTTGAAGATATTTTTGGTGTGTTTGGACACTTGGTGTAATATGGTAACTTGAAATTATCGTATAATAATTTCTTTACTTTTCTTTCCAATTATACATTTCTCTTTAGACAAAGTTTTGTAATGATAATAGTTCATGATAAACTTATTATAAACCAGTTTTAAAGTATCAAACAATTAATCAGAGGTATAAAAAATCTCATCAGGTGTATCAAAAGCTGGGGTCAATTAAATTTATATATTGACCTCAACTTTTAATACACATGATGCATATTTTGATACGCATGATCAAATATTTGATACTTTAAAATAATTTCATGATAAACTTATCATGAATTATTTTCACACAATACCTACTCTTCTTTCTATATATATTACGAAAAATCATTCACTATATAGTTTGTAGATTACTAATGAAAATTAATTATAGTATAAACCTAATAATAAATACTTCATATAATAAGTATTATATAAGAGGTCATTAATTTTCACATTATTTCTTTTGGTCAAAATCAATGAACATTTACATCACCTAAGATTGATAATAAAAAAACTTAAAATAAATTCAATGCATGATAAATTGAGAGAATTAAACTGTACTATATGAGATTCCATGTTAAAATTCTAAAAAATCTGCTTTCTAATGAAAATTTTGTGACTTGAAATGAACACCAACTCAAAAACATGCCAAGATATATGTGCTATTATTTTGTATACAGATAATTAGATATAAATAGTATCAAATATTCTATTATGAATACTAAAATTTTGAGGTGTATAATATTAATTAGATTATATATATAGTTTATACATGTGTGTCGTACGTCTATATTATATTTTATCATATTTTATAAATTAATTTAAAATATATATTTTATCATATTTTATCATATTTTAGAAGTCAAAAGTGTTAATAAAGTAAACATCACTTTTAAACTCATGAAGCTTCAGTGAGATGGGGCACAAACGTTTTTCCTGAAATATTTATATTTTCTCTCTCATAAAGAGAATGAGAATGTGACGAAAAAGACAGTCCATAATAGTGGACCAGGAAAAATCTAATATGGTCTTTAGTGTCATGAATTATAAACTTAATCTTGTCTTTTGTCGAAAACTAATGCAGGAACAATTCATCAACATAATAGTATGGTCATACTCATCCCATATTATTTTGATTTTTCTCCCACTAACATTTTTATTAATGATGTCAAATTCAACACTAATTACTCAATTACTTGCTTGGTAAAGATAGTAATTTAATTCAAATTATAAGGAAATTTATGCTTGTAAGAAAATTCAACAGTTAATGACTCTTATTTGAAAATAATAAAATACTAATTTGCCATATATAAATAAATACTTATGTGTGTTCTGCAGTAAAATTGTTGAAAATTTGAATATTGAACGGATTTAGGCATAATATATTAATTATATATATGAAATTATAAATGAAACCCATTTCAACGATTTCTTGAAATACTAATCTTGAAAAATTAGTTATACAAATGTTAGTTGTTAGTTCACCAAATCTCAAAACATTTCAAGAGTTATCTCTAAGCCAACATTATATCTCTCATCTCTCAATTCATTCCCAAAGAAAATCGAACCCGAGTCACTCAATCAAGTGAGGAGCCCGGTGACCGGGTGAGCTACCCCACCTGATTTATAACATTACCTTTTTAATTGATTTTATATAACTTAAATTTTTTTAATGGACAGTTACTTATCCATATTGGTGAGATAAAAGTATATGGCATTCAGATTTGAACTAATTATGGGGTCAAATTTAATAATACTGCACAACATTTTCAAATTGAAATATTTGAAGCAAATGAGAAAAAGTAGACTTTGCTTTAATCATGTTCAAACCAAACATGCCCTGCCGAAAGTTGTGCTGATTAATAATGCTCTCAGACAATGTTTGATTTAACTGTGCCAATTAACAATGTGTGGACTGGATTAATTATAAGCACGAATTATTTTGAATTTTAATCTTGAAATTTAAGGTCGTATTATTTTATTCTCCATAAATGAGATCTATTTGTAGTTAAAAATATATATATATATATCACTCCCTACTAGTTCACATTGACATGATGATATAGTGCGCCATTGAATATTGATCAGTGATTACTAGCGTGGACCAATATAGTGTACTATCAGTTTTGAAATTGTAATTTTTTTAGAAGCCCATATATTAGTTAGACATTGGGCTTTGTTAATGGGCCTAATGAGATTTATAAATCTGAGCCCGAAATCTCGAGAAAATAAATAGGCGTAGTGAAAGATCATGTCACAACTCACACAACAGCAAAGTTTATGAGATGATAGAATAAATTCAAAAGTATATTAGGAAAAAAATTGAGATTAATAGAGTATTAGTTATCAATCATTATAATAGTTTGAAATCTCTCTAATCAAATCTTAAAAATGCCCTTTAAATCTAATTATAAAAACATAAAAAGATTTAAAATATAATTTAACATACAAAAATGCAACTCTTGCACATCATATAAAGTTATAAACGTCAAATAAACTTTACAAGATTTAGATTTTTGTAGAACTTGTTTAGAATATTTTTATTACAAAACTTTTTTATTCTTTTGAAAACAATACTACTTTTTTTATTTTTAAAATTAGACATATTTGCTGAAGATAAATTTTTTTTTTTTAATTACACAAACCACATCTCATAAAATGATTTGACACAAAACTTTTGCAAGAAGCTAAATATAGGAACAATTCACTCAACATTTTTATAATCCAAGTAAATTTACTAGATTCATTAGTTGTTGGGGCCGATCAGCAATTAATAAAAATCATGTGGCTATTTTTCATGAATAAAAACAAATAGTATTAAAGATGCTAATAATAATAATAATAATAATAATAATAATAATAATAATAATAATAATA